>JAYJMB010037355.1:0-18919 GCA_036873735.1 Pouteria campechiana | reverse complement strand
GATTTTGACAAACCAAAACAAGATTTACATTATCCAATTGAAGATCGGAATGCTGTCAACATCCTCTTCATTGATTTTCAAGGTGAAATCGATTTTTGGACTTCGAAATTGAAAATGGAACTTTCGAAATCCGTTTTTGAAGGGTTTTAGACAAGAATTGGGGTTTAAAATCATGTGAGAAACAAGCTATTTACCTCTCTTTTGTTGACAGCCACCTGTTGTCCTACTTTCCCCTTTCGAATCCAACCCATTTGGAAAAAATCGTGTGAGAAACAAGCTACTTACCTCTCCTCTGTTGACAGCCACCCATTGTCCTACTTTTCCTTTTCGAATCCGCCCAATTTGGAAAGAAATCGCCAAAGGAGTCTTTGAATTCCATCTCCGAACAAAACCCCCCAAAAATCGGCGCCAAAAATTGGCTGTTGTGGCTTCGATTGAGCCTCCATTTGTCTATATGAGGGCTGAAGATGTGTCCCAAGCATAGAAAACCCATCATCCAGTTCGTCATCCCAAATGCAACATCTAAACAGGTTCGTTTTTATTTTTATTTTAAATTTTTTTGGGAGAAAATAAATCTGTTATGTTAATAATTATTATGTATGATCATTTATTAGTATTATTTTGGGGGAATATTAATCTATTAATTAATATAACAGATTAATGAACATATAATGATTATTTTGGGGGGAAATTAATCTGTTAATTAATATAAAATAACAGATTAATAAACATATAATGATTATTTTGGGGGAACATTAATCTGTTAATTAATATAAATATTACTTAACATCAATAATAATTAATTAATTATGTTTTTACCCTTGGTATAAAAAACATAGTCTTTCTTGTTCAAATCTTTTTTATGTACTGGTATTATGATTAAAACTTTTAATCATTCTACAACATTGTTATTTTATTTACAAGTTCAAAAACTTTTTATCATGATTTATTAATAAGTTTTTTGGAATATTTTCTATTTTTTTGTATTTTTTAAATCTTTTATTTTACCGAAATAATTTGGCCAAATTTATGATAATTTCTTCAAAATTAGTGAAAATTTCTTTTTCCCAGCTTAGCGAAATTTCCTCGTTCAGCGAAATTGCGAACACCGGTCATTACTACACAAGATGTGATATGATGAGTGGTTTATATGCCCTCCTTTTAAAAGTTCGATCATACAAGTCGCTCCCTTCTATAATCAACTAAATTTTCTATGATTTCTCCAAAATTAGAGAAATTTTCTCTTTTCCAGCTTAGCGAAATTTCCTATTTTAGCAAAATTGCTAACATTGGTCATTACTACACAAAATGTGATGTGATGAGTGGTTATATGCCCTCCTTTAAAAAGTTCGATCATACAAGTCGCTCCCTTCTATAATCAACTAATTCAATTCCACCTCTTTTTTTGGTCTAGCCACTTTGTTTGATTGTATTTACAATTCTACCACACATCATTTATCAAGTGGAAATGGACCTTTTGGTTGAGCTAAACTATGAAACATGTTGTGTACATTGATGTGAATAATTGATTGGGATAAAGTTCCCACATTAACCATTTGGAAGCCATGATCATTAACTCTTACCCACTGTTTATTATCTCCAATATCTTTTTGGGAGATGGCTGATAAATTATGCTAAAGGAAAACAATAATTTCTTTTATTTCATATTTTTTATATAATATCAAAAATATTATCAATATTATCTCTGATTTATTGATATTATCAGAGATATTATTGATATCACCTCTAATTTATCAATAATATTAGAGATATTATCATTTTTCACAAATTATCGTTTGAAATCCCCCTTTGACCATTCCTTCCATTATTTTTTTAAACAATTGATATGACACCCCTAAATCATTAAAAACTCGTATGTATCTAATTTATAATTATATATTATTTGTATATGCGTATATTTATCTATACTCAACTTCATGCATTAGAGTCGTATTAAATTTGTTGGTGTTGTAAATATGGATCTCTCATGCATCTTCATTGGTTATAAAATATTGACATATAAAGTAGCATTTTTGGCTTAAATGTATATTTATATTTATTGTAATTTATCATGGATATTTATTAAATTTTTTTATTTTTTATTTTTCCAATAAAGTTCTCCAATAAAATTATGTTATCTCTAATAAAGTGATATATCCTTAATTACTGATAAAGCAAGCAATTCTCTTACCCAGGGAACGCAACTCTAACAAACATAATAATATAAATGAAGAGTTAGTTAATATTGGAAGTCAAGTAGTACTAAAAAATTATCACTTTTTGTGTATAGGATCAATAGTTCAAGAAAGTGGAGAAATTGACTAGGATTTGTGTATATTGGAACGCAACTCTAACAAAAATAATAATATAAATGAAGAGTTAGTTAATATTGGAAGTCAAGTAGTACTACAAAATTATCACTTTTTGTGTATAGGATCAATAGTTCAAGAAAGTGGAGAAATTGACTAGGATTTGTGTATAAAATTCAAGCTGAGTGGAAGAAATGGCGTTGTATTTCAGGAATTTTATGCAATCTCTGAAGGTCAATTAAATTAAAAATTATAGGACAACTATAAAATCGACTATGTTTTATGGGGTGGAATGTTGGCCAGTTAGAGAACAAGATGTCCATAAGATGAATGTTAGCAGAGATGAGGAAGTTGAGGCGGATGAGTGGTGAAACAAGAAAGGATAAAATTATAAATGAAGTGACTCAATATAATATAGAAGTATAATCAATTGGTAAGAAAATAAGGAAAAGTAGACCCAGGTGATATGTTCATGTGGACCAGAAACTGTATCACCTAAGAGTTATCTGTGTCACAGGCTGTAAGAGAACAAGGAAGCAGTAATGCCCAACCAAATTACAATTCTCTACTTTCTGAAAATGAAAACTGGAAGTCTCAGTATTTTTGCCCTTGGCGCTTATAGAAAACTTCTTATAAAATCCTGTTACGTTACTTTCCAAAAATGAATGACCATTCAAATTTTTGGGAGCACATGATAATTGGTCAAAACCTCACAAGATAAAGCAAAAATAAATGTAGAGATGTTATGAAGACTCTAGTTGTTAAGTTCCCAAGAAATTTTTTTTCCCTCCATTGAATAATGTATTTACCATGGAAGTTGTTTCCTCTTGCTGATAGATCTATCTTTTCCTGTTGCTTCCATTTCAGGCTCCTCTCCAGCTTACCATACCAGACATGATGAATTGTGTTCTTTTGCACATCTGTATTTTTAATTATGGAAATTATGCATGTTGAATGCCAGAAATGGTCTTCACTTTCAAGCTTCAATGTTATCCACCTTTAGTAACACTTATTCTATCAACTTTAAACTTCTGAAATGAGCATATGAATTGCTTGTTCTGAATGGTGACAGCTTATGTTTCAAACAATTGCACCACCATCATCATTCCCCACTGACCAGGGATGCCTTTTGCAATATTTTTTCTGCCATCAGTTACTATACAATGCCAAGAATAGATAACTGTGAAACATACTATTGTTTGGCCTCCCCATTCTGATATTTTTCTGACAATTGTTTCTGTAGTTTCCTCTTTTGTCAAAGAGTGCTCGCTTGCAGAAGCTGGTTGCTGCTACTAGCGATGAGAATGATGATGAAATCTATATCCATGACATTCCTGGAGGTCCATCTACCTTTGAAATATGTGCTAAATTCTGTTATGGAATGACAGTCACCCTCAATGCATACAACGTGGTAGCAGCTCGATGTGCTGCTGAGTACCTAGAAATGCATGAGACTGTTGAGAAAGGAAACCTGATCTATAAAATTGAAGTCTTCCTCAACTCGAGTATCTTCCGCAGCTGGAAAGACTCCATTATTGTCCTTCAAACAACCAAGTCTCTCATGCCATGGTGTGAGGATTTGAAGTTGGTGGGTCGCTGCATTGATTCCATCACATTCAAGGCATCTGTTGATACATCCAGAGTGGACTGGTCTTATACCTATAACCGGAGAAAATTGGCATCAGAGAATGGCACTGAACAAGAGTGGAATGGTGTTAGAAAACAGCAGATGGTGCCAAAGGACTGGTGGGTTGAGGACCTGTGTGAGCTTGAAATTGAATTTTACAAGCGGGTTTTAATCTCTATCAAAACCAAGGGAAGAGTTTCCAGTGAAGTGATTGGGGAGGCTTTGAGGGCTTATGCATCAAGAAGACTCCCAGGATTCAGCAAGGGATTGATTCAAGGAGGTGACATTTTGAAAAATAGGTCACTGGTAGAGATTATCATCTGGTTATTGCCCACAGAAGCTGGAAGTCTATCATGCAGCTTCCTTCTTAAGCTTTTGAAGGCTGCTAGCATGTTGGATGCAAGTGAAATGGCAAAGAGAGAGCTTGTAAAGAGAATTGGCCAGCAGTTAGAAGAAGCATCGGTGTCTGATCTTCTGATCCCAGCGCCTGCAGGGGAGGATTTGGTGTATGATGTTGATGTGGTTCACAGCATTGTTGAGGAGTTTGTTGTGCAAGAACAGAGTGCTGGAATGGGCCCAATAATGGAGGGAGAGGTGGAGGAAGTTCATGCCACTGTCTTTGTACCTGGTACCTCCAAGCTTGCAGTGGCAAAGCTGGTTGATGGCTACCTTGCTGAAATTGCTAGAGACCCAAATCTTCCTCTATCAAAGTTCATTCACCTTGCAGAAATGGTATCCAGTGATGGACGACCTGCTCATGACGGTCTTTATCGTGCCATCGACATGTATCTGAAGGTACTTTTTGGATTGGTTGAGATTTGATTCTCACTTGCATGCTTTCCAGTATTTGGTTGTTGTACGTAGTAAGGGCTGTGAGCTAGAAAGTACCTTCTGTGCTTTCTGTCTGTATGATCTTGTGACTTGGACAGACAAACGTTGGTGTTTTGTGCTTGTGGATCCGTCCAGTCAGATCAGAGTAGGCTAACAAGTGATTTAGAAAAAGTAGATCAGAGTAGGCTAACAAGTGATTTAGAAAAAGTATAACAGTTCAATGTTTTGGAAAAAGCCCTAGTGGGACAACCATTCTTGACCCATGAAAAGTTCATCATTTTATGGATGGACTCTCATTCCAGGATTACTCATGCTCCACAGGCAAATTTGATGGTTTTAAGTGCTGTACTGGGGGGCTGTGGTAGTATGCAAGTTCTTGCCCCAAGGTCAATAATTCTAGCCTCCCTTGGAGGGGACCATGATCCCCATTATCAATATTTTTTAATGTAGTTTCAAAACTAGGATCAACCATGCATCTATAGGAAACAACAGATCTCAAAAGGTTTTCCAATCATCTTCTGTTGTGCATGGAGCAAATGTGTTGTAAGGCTTGGTTAAATCATTAAATAGAATACTTTTCAGGCCAAACCACCGCAACCTTAATTTCGAAAATTGTTTGCATTAGTTGTAGGTTGCCTTAGTACCCTGCTGTTTTTTTATAGGAACACCCAGGGCTCAGCAAAAGTGATAGAAAGCGGATATGCAAACTTATGGACTGCAGGAAGCTGTCCATGGATGCCTGCATGCATGCTGCACAAAACGAGCGGCTGCCTTTGCGTACAGTTGTCCAGGTCCTTTTCTTTGAGCAGGTGAGGGCTGCTGCTGCATCAGGTGGTCGTACACCTGATCTGCCTGGAACTGTGCGTGCTCTACTTCCAAGGGAGAATGGTGGGTCACATGGGAGCTCAAGATCAGCGACAACCAACACAGAGGAGGAATGGGAAGCAGCCCGGGATGAGTTCAAGTCAATGCGCTTGGTAGGTGAGCAAAACGGCAGTGATGTTGGTAAAAATGGTGATGACAAGGGAAGCAGCAAAATGAAAGGTGGGATCTTCAAGCCCAAGAAGATCTTAAACAAGCTCTGGTCAAGCAAAACTGGGGAGAATAGCAGCTCTGATACATCTGAGAGCCCAGGGTCAAGTTCTGCCAACCCAGAGGAGACCAAGAGCACACCCTCTAGACGCAGGAGGCATTCAGTATCTTAATTTCAAGATTTCAAACTCAGGCTTTTATTAATGCAGCAGCTCGCCATAGGGCCTCAACCTTAACAATGCTTTTTTGTTATCCCAGCAGCAGAAGAGGCTTGATTGGATTCCACACAGTGTCATTTCCTTGCACGGTTGGGTTAGGAAGGGAAATTAGAATTGCTGACAGCTTCAGGTTATATAGCTTGGGATCATGGCAGGGAGTTTTTAACTGGTGAAATTGGTAGGTTTTTTCCTTTTCTAGTGGTGATGGTGGTGGTGCTTGTGGCCCAGTTTTGATGTACCATAAGAAAAGAAAGGAAATGCGAGTGCTTGGTTATCTTTATATTGTTTTTTGGTTTAATGTTATAGTCAATGTTCGATGCTTGAAAATTCTGTAGACTACCTATTTTGTATCATGCTTGCAAATTGGCACTGTACGAGATTGGATGGAACAGGTAGCAGGTTTCATGTCATTGACCAACTAGCCCAGAAAAAAAGGAAAAAAAAGATGTATTAAGATCATGCAAAGATAGAGCAGAATGGTGTGACAAGATTTGGTGCAACCCATTTGATGAAAATCTTCTTTTCTTATCATACCCCACCTTTTCTACCTTTTTTCCTAATTCCCAAACAGACGCTTGATCACCTATGAACTCTGTGCTTGTTCTAGAACAACGTGCAAGAGCAGTAAGATGGTTTCATGCAAAAAGCAATTATTTCAATTTGTATCTAAAAACTATAACGCTTACCATTCGTTCCAAATTTTAGAGTGTCAATTCAAATATCAAGAAATACTGACCATAATAGCACACTGCCCTGCCCTTTACACACGTAATTGGAGAAATCTACCATTCAGTTTGTTGGTTTCATCCATGGCATCCATTAATTGGTTGAAAGGGTGCGACGGGGTCAATTCCTACCATTGAATGTTGATTTCTATGCTTTCCAAACCCAACTCAATGTCAGACTAGATTCCCAATCCTGTCTTGATCCGGATCAAACCTAACTGATTATCTGAATCCATATTGAAAGGAAGACAGAACAGGTAGGCCAACCTAACAGCACCGAGCTGATTGAGATCCTTTTCCTCGGACTCCATTCACTCCCCCTCTTTATCTATCTACCCTAGTGTTAGACCAAAATCATACGCCCCAAAGGCATGCTAGAGGATGCAACCATTTCAAATGACAATCAATAATCGCCACATCCCATGTGTTGAATGCTTGCGTGCAAAATTGGAGTGCTGCTCCCACCTCGTCTTGATCTGCTTGATAGAAATCTCTGAAATGATCTGATTGAGAATAAATTAAAAGGATTTTTGGGCTGATATGGCCTTGAATGATAACCCAAGTTTTTTTATGTTGAAAAATTTAAGCTCAAGCTGTCCATTTAAGATTCAAAATTGTTTTAACTTATCTTGCATTCAGGTCATATGAATTGGATTCAACCAAACATCCTTGTTAGTGAAGGTTAGGTGCATGTCCTGTCATGACTTGTTACTTAGGAGCTTGGCCCTTTGTAATTGGTTAATGCTAGTCATTTTAATATTTCGAATATGGAAATTGTCTTGGAAGCCTTGACTGTCAGAGAAAGGATAAAACTATGCAGTTGTTGACTCATGCATGTGTAGCACATTTTGTATGGGACAGTCAACAGAATGTGCCCAACATCTTTTTCTGGACACTAGAGGCTTCCAGAGTGAAATGAAGAAAGTGGTCTGGTCTTTGCAGTCTTCACTGACTGACTCTCTAAAAAAATAGAAACTACAATGTGATTGCCAACCAGCCTTGACTCACCTACTTTGGTAATGTCTCTCTACCCAAGTCATATGTCTGCCCACCGGGAATCCATCCTGGGACATATGCACATTTTTGTATGGATTGGCGGTGTAAAAAAATAAAAATTAAAAAAATCAACTGTTCAGTTTGTGGATTTTCAAGACTTTCTATTACAATGTGTTACCACACATTAATTATGCCCTGGATTGTTTTGGGGTGTATGGGAATTTCTATGCAAATGGTTTTGTTTGGACTCCAATTCATTTATTAAGTGTAATACAATTACTTCACTAAGATTTAAAAATTTATCACAGTCGAAGATTTAAGATTTATATAAGTTACAAAATTCATCATTTAAGAGTAAATATGCACCTATTAAAAATTTCTCTTTTACTTGAGCCTTTAATTAAGATGATTTTTTGAAAATCCCAGCTACAAGATAATCTAATGAAACAAGGAAAAATAAGTTTAGGTGGTTTGGTCATATAAAATGGATATTGAAAATTGCACCCAGTAAGGAAAATGCATTTATCAGAAAGAATTAGAGGAAAGCTAAAAGGAGTATGGCTAAAGATTATTATGAGAGATATAAAATGCTTAGGATATAACTAAAGATTGGCAAGAATGACATAATAAGATTTATATAGTTGACTTAGGTGGAAAATAACTTTTAAGGATAATGAGCTCAGCCAATGATGCCAAGTATGACAAATGAATTTGACTTAATCAAAATTAATTGTACGTCCCAAACAAATCATTTTATATGGAAATTTCCTGATATAGTTGGGGAGAATATATCTTATGCTCCGTGACAAGATATATTTCAAGATAAATGCGTGTAGCACTATGAAATGACACGTTAAAAAATGTTCCACCACACCTTTGATTAGTTCTAATCTCCAACCTGTATGTGCCCAATAATCCATGATTTACATGCATTTCAAGGCCATAGCACCAGAGGATCCATCCCAACATGCCACGATGGTGGTAGACAAAAGAAGGAATATGTGAACATTTTGTCGTTGATTTTTTTGTGCCTTTTGAAAAGGATAATAACTTGCTTCCATGCATAACTAGCTTCCACTAGTTCAAATATAATATATATACATATACACAACATCTCAACTCCAAATTTTTAAACATTTGTATATCTTATGCTTTAGCTTTGTGTCAAATGATGGGAAAGGTATGTTTTAGACCAACATTATCTTAGTGATTGGCTAAAGTTTGGGGGGTATTTCTTGGCTGGTCATTTGTGGTGATGAGCCTCATTTGACCAAGCTTGGACCCCACATGTGTGGTAAGAGAGGGGAATGTATTCCCTTTTCCAAGGCAATAGCACCCACTTTAGCCTTTGGATTTGGAGGTATATGTCAACTATTCAAACCATCTTTACCTATGATTTGACCTTCAATGGATTTGTGGGTGACAGCTAAAAATCCTTGGGTTCTTGAATCCTTTGAATATGATTGAAATCTCCTGAGTCCTTTAATCGTTGATATTCTTCTCCATGCATATTCCCCTCCATTAAAAGCGCTATGTCGAAGATAAATGGAGAATTTCTAATGGTGATAAAGATAAGGCTGGGAGATGCAGTGAACAGTTCATGCATTTGGGTTTAGGGTGTTCATGTGGAGGGATTGTAATACCGAGTTGAATAATAGAAGGGAACCAATGTCAGTGGAAATAGAAATCATATCAAAAAGATGATGGAAAAAAGATAAAATAAATAATAAAAAAATAAGATTGATTCTATTGCAGAGAAAATAGGAGTAATGATGGAAATATATGATTAGTAATGTAAAAGTGAAGTTAATATAGTCATGTTTATTTATTTAGATAAGATGTAAATTTGTTATCATATATATAATATCTATTCTATGCCCTTCACTATATAATATTTCTGTATCTAGGCAAGCCCTCAAATAGATAAATTGCAAGCATACCCAAAATATCTTTATCATGGGATTTTCCTTTTCTTTTTCTTGTTAAAATTTTTATAAAATTCATTGCCTTTTTTTTTTCCATGCCTCAAATAGATAAATTGCAAGCATACCCAGAACATCTTTATCATGGGATTTTCCTTTTCTTTTTCTTGTTAAAATTTCTATAAAATTCATTGCCTTTTTATTTTTGTTTCTATGGACGACATGCTCAAGTATAGCCCATGATATCTTTAAATATGCTGGGTGATTAAAGATGCAACTTTTTACCCAACATAACATTACTTCAAGTCTAATTGCTTGGTCTTCAAGCAAAAGTTTGGGTTGAACTCAACGACAGACAGTAAAGCTATTTGCAAACCCCAACCGGACCCTAATTTAAGCCTACTTGTTAACCATAGTTTGGGTTGAAATTTAACAATTCAGGACCAGCAGTCTTCTACATTTTGCTTTTTGAGATAGCTTAGGAAGTTTATGAGTATATAATTAATTTTGGTTGGAAATGCTAACAATACTATAAGAAAATAAATCTCTTTTTCCCTTCCTCTTCTCCCATCTATTTTTATCATATCAAAAAATATCTTCAGTAAAATTACTTAAAATGATTCGTTTAGACATTATGCTTCAATTAGGTTCCTAATCAATATAAGGGCCCGGATTTTATCAAAATATCATTGTTTGCGAGAACTTGCAAGGTTTTATGGTCCAACCGGTAGCACAGGAGAATTTTCTATGCACATACATCCAAAAATACATATATGCACATCTGTATGGGGAACTTCAGGAGTACTTCCATGGAACTTGTTCTTTTGGGTCTACTTTGACGATTAAATAAAATCTAATTCAATTATAATAGTAACTAGGATATAAATATAATTTCGATTGGAGTCTTATAGAGGACACATACCTTTTTAGAAATATAAAATCATGAGCAAAATATACAAGTTATTTAAATCCATTTGCTCAAGCCTTAAAAGGGATTTGCTTCTACGGAATGAGTTTTACTGAAGTATTTTCATAGAACTGCTTTATTTGGGTCTACATTGATGATTATATAAAATCTAATCTAACTAAAATAAAATATAATCTAACTAAAATCGGGCCACACTATTTAAAAGTATAAACTTGTACATAAGATATGAAAAATAAATAGATTTACCCATTCAACCATTATAAAAATTTATAAAATCATGTACTTGTAAGAATTTTTTTTTCAATGGTAAGGATCCTTGATTACAGGCTTGTGGGTCCACCAATTGATTACACAATTTTTAAACAGTCCACATTCACCCTTAAATTATTTTAATTTTATAATCCATACAAGCCTAAGTAACAATAAAATATATTGTGGAATAGGATTTTATGTTAATCATGAAGTTAGGTTCAAATAAGAAAGTTTCATAAATTCTTATTATGAAATTGGTACCGTAGAATCATCCCAACCACATAAATATTATTTAATATATAGTCATTAAAGTTTTTATCAGCCCCAATGGAACATATACATTTGTGGAGACTTGCGGGATGCGTGTAAGATTTTATATGCAAAGTATGTTTTGGGAATAAAAACGCGTATGGGGTGAATGTATATTGTTATTATGCGGCCATATATATATACATGTATAATCTAGTGTAGGTGGCTACACTGAATATTTAAGTGTAACTGACATATTAGCTGTTTGATGTAGCAGGCGTCGTCTGGGTCATAACTAGGGGATTGTGAGTGAGTGAGGGAGGACAGTGTGTACTTTTCCATGTGAACTTAAAAAAAAATACACGCATGTATGGCAGGGCAGAATGACAGCGAAAGCTTCTTATCTCTCGCATCTTCCATATCTATTTTTTCAGGTCGGCTTCCACAAGTTAGCTACCCCCAAATTCTCAAAAGTCCCATCTTCTAGATTTCGGCCGGTTTCCCATCTTCTAGTCTTTCCAATGCAATATCTACATGAAATCTTTCTACAGGCCACTTTCTTGTCTAGTTTTCTCAAATCTTGGGTTTATTTTTCTTGCCAGTCTTTATCTAATGGATGCATTGGATTTTCGTAATTGATTTTTCACCAATTTTCTCTCAATGGGTCTCCCTTCGTCTCAAGTATTCACCTCACATCAATTGCCTAGAACAAGGTATTGATTTTGTTGGTTTGGGGTGAATTTCTTTTGGATTTTTTGGATTTATAGCTTGCTAAAATTGAAAATAGTTTATTTTCTTGCCTTGTATTTTTCATATTTTTGTCTAGGGTGCTACTAGAATTCGAGTTTCTGTTCTTTGTTGGTCGATAATTGGATGTGTGTTGGATTGAATTTGTCGAGTTTGGGTCTTTTGATTCTATAACTTAATCTGGATTGATGAAATTTCAACATGAGAAGCTTTTGTTGGGAGCAGGAAGATTATTCTACTATAATGGGATGATATTGATTTGGTTCTTGTGGGATTTATGAATCTATTCAGGAATTATCAGATGCGGACGTGTTAGTATTTTATAAGTATTTTTTTCATGCTTTTTCTTTTATTTATTGCATGAATGAGTTTGTTCTTGTTTCTATTTCTCTATGCATCGTTTGAGGAATTTTCTTTTTTATTTGATTTTTGTCTTTAGTATTTGCTTAATTTTATTTTTTTGCTATTTGGGTTGTTTTCTGTTCAATGAAAATTTCGTTTTTACTTTTTTAAAATTTAATTATCTCCTCCAGGTCCCCCTTGTACCAAATTTGAATCTATGCCTCTATTAGGAGGCTTGGGAAGTGGGAAGTAGCAATTTTTCGACTCAAGTTAAGAGGTCTGATAGTTGATGCTTGGGACCATTCAATTGCAGTAATTTCTGCCCAGGCAAAAGAAAAGTGGAGTGGATCTAAACATTGACATAATTAGTGAGTAAATGAAGTAAAATTTTACACTTACAAGTTGTATTTCTCTTTCATCAATGAAGTATAATTTTAATGCTGAACTCAGGAAGATCATATTCCAAACTTAAAATAAAAGTTGAGACGTTGCTGAAGACAGAAGCCAAGTTACTTTATTTTCGAATTTAGCCAAAATAAGCAGAAGGTAATCTAAGACAGCCTCAAACATAGAAACATAATTCAATGGCTTAAATATTATGACTGTAGGCTTGCTTAAGATAATTTAATTTTAATTACAACTTAACTATGAATGAGCTTGCTCTGATCCTTAAGAGAAATTCCTATTTGGTATGATGCACTTAATAAGTCAATTATGCCATCATCTCCACTCAATTAGATGCACCATTATATCTCCATTCTAATAGGGTAGATAATGACTGAAAAATGACTATCGATATAAAGGAGAAGGAAGAATATGATAGAGATGTCATTTTGAAGCAATTTTTGATATTGATTGAGGCAGCTTTTCAAAATGTGCTCAATATAAAAGTTTTATCCCTTATTTTTATCTTTCTAACACATCAAAAATTACATGACTTTGAGTTTATATAAAAAATTTATAGCTAAAATACTGAAACTGTTTCCAAAGCTTCATATATCCGAAACCATATTTGAATCAAAAGGCGTCACTTTGAAGTTATACAACTTGATAGGGGTTGATTTAGGAAAATTGATTAACATTAAAGTTGTATATTTTGACATTTTATGTCCAATGAGCCAAGAATCACATAATTTTGAATTCGGATGAGAAAGTTATGATCAAAATACTAAAACTGCTCCGGAACTAAGATGTACAAAAATTTAAGTGCGGACATGGAAGTTAAGTGTGGACATGGAAGATAAGTCTGGAGTAAAACTTTGGACTTTGGACTCTTGCAAAGATTTTGTCCGAAATTAAATTTTGGACTTGGGCTTTCGTGGCTTCTTGCTGAAATAGTGTCCAAGTCTAGTTCTAAAGTTTGGATTGACTTTGCCATGTTTGAATCTGCTCTGCCATGCCCAGATTGACTCTGCTATGTTTAGATTGGCTCTTGCATGTTCGAATATTTTTTGCTATGTTTGAATCAACTCTGTTAAGTCTAGATTGGCTTTGCTATGTTCGAATATTGCTTGCTATGTCTAAATCTGCTTCGCTATGTCCAGATTGGCTTTGCCATGTTCAAATCCTCCCTTTTTACTCCAACCATCTCCGAATCTTGATCCTATGTCTAAAACAAATGTTAAACTTTTTTAACATGAGTTTCAAACATGTTGTTGTTGTCCAAACTGTGATTTCAAAGATTAGCAATGAGTTTTTTGCAATTGGGTCCCGTAATGATCAACACTTACAATTATATGAGTTATCTTTATTAGCCAATTCCTCCACATGTATTGTTGAAATCTTTAAAAGTCTAGAATACATAAGCTATTGTAATTTTTGGAAGATATCTTTGGAAACCAGATGACATAAGAAAGTGAGGCTAAAACCATGTCTGAATCAAAAATATGTCTCAAGAGCTTCACATATTTGAAACCATGTCAGAATTAGAAAGCATTATTTTGGGGCCCAACAACTCATATATGGAGGCTTATTGAGAAAAAATTAACAACATGAAATTTGTAGTTCTTAAAATTATTTATCCAACAAGCTAGCAATCAGATAATTTCAAGTTTGAACAAGAAAGCTATGATTAAAATACTGCAACTATCTCCAAAGCTTCGAATATCCATAACCATGTCTAAATCATAAGATGTTACTTCAAAGCCATTCAAGTCATGATAGAGGCTAATTCAGAAAAATAATTAACATAAAAGTTGTATCTCTTGAAATTATCTATTAAAAAAGTCAAGAATCATATAATTCTAAATTCGGATAAAAAAGTTATGATAAAAATACTCTCTAGAATTGGCAATGGCATGTCTGGATTGGCTCTGGCATGTCCGGGTTGGCTGTAGCATATTCGGATTGGCTCTTCCATGTCCAGATTAGTTCTATTAAAGTTTCAGTATTTTGATTATAACTTTTTTTATCCAAATTTAGAGTTATGTAATTCTTGACTTGTTGACAAATAGTTTCAAGGACTGTAACTTTCATGTTGATCATTTTTCTTGAATCAGCTTTCATCATGAGTCGTATGGCCTCAAAGTGACGCATTCTTATTTGGATATTGTTTTGGATATATGAAGCTCTGAAGTAGTTACAACATTTTGATCATAAATTTTTCGTCCGAACTGGACTTACATGATTCTTATCTTGTTGGATAGACAATTTTAAAGGCTACAACTTTTATGTTAATAATTTTTTTTGAATAAACCTTCATATATGAGTCGTTGGCCCCTAAAGTAATTCCTTCTAATTCAGACATGGTTTTAGACATGTGAAGCTCTGGAGACATGATTTTTGATTCGGATATGGTTTTGGCTTTACTCGCTTACGCCATCTGATTTTCAAAGATATCTTTCAAAAATTATATTAAAGTAGCTTATGCATTTCAGACTTCTAAAGATTTCAGCAACATAAGTGAAGGAATTAGCTTCCAAAGATAACTCAAATAATTGTAAGTACTAATCATTGTGGGACCCAATTGCGAAAAACACATTGCTAATCTTTGAAACCATAGTTTGGACAACAACAACACATTTGAAACTCGTATTTGAAAAGTTTAACATTTGTTTCAAACATAGGATCAAGATTTGAAGATGATTGGAGTAAAAAGGGAGGATTCGAATATGGCAAAGCCAATCCAGACATAGTAGACTAGATTCAAATATAACAGACAATATTTAGACATGGTAGAGCTAATTTGGACTTAGCAGAGCTGATTTGGACATAATAGGCAATATTCAAATAGGGAAGAGCTAATTCAAACATAGCAAAGTCAATCCGGACATGGTAGAGCAGATTCGGGCATAACAGGCAATATTCAGACATGGCAGAGCCAATCTGGACTTTAGAACTAGACTCGGACTTTAACTTTAGACAAAATAGTTGCAAGAGTCCCAAGTCCAAAATTTAAATCTGGACTTATCTTTCATGTTCACACTTAACTTCCATGTCCGAACTTACGTTTTTGGACATCTCAATTTATGAACCAGTTTCAGTTTTTTGATCATAAATTTCTTATTTGAGCTCAAAATTATATGATTCTTAGTTCATTGGATAGATAATTTTAAAGGTTATAATTTTTATGTCAATTATTTTTCCTGAATTAGCCTCTAGTCGTATGGCCTCAAAGTGATATCTTCTGATTCAAACATAATTTCGGATATATGAAGCTTTGTAGACAGTTGCAGTATTTTGACCATAAATTTTTTATATAAATTTAGAATTATATGATTTTTGATGCGTTAGAAAGCTAAGAATAAGGGATAAAACTTTTATTTTGAGTACATCTTCCAAATTTGCCTTAATTAGTACTAGAAATTGCTTTAAATGACGCCTCTGTCATATTCTTTCTTCTCCTTTATATCACTAGTCATTTTTCAGTTGTTATCTACCTTATTGGAATGGAGATGATGGTGCATCTAGTTGAGTGGAGATGATGACATGATTGACTTATTAAGCATATCATACCAAATAGAAAATTTTCTTTAGGATTAGAGCAAGCTCTCATAAGTAAGCTTCAATTTAAATTGAATCATCTTAAGTAAGCCTATAGACACAATATTTAAGCAATTGAATTCTGTTTCTATGTCTAAAGCTGACTTGGATTGGCTTCTGCTTATTTTGGCTAAGTTTGAAAATAAAGTAACTTGGCTTTTGTCTTCAGTGATGTCTCAACTTTTATTTTAAGTTTGGAATATTTTCTTCCTAACTTGTAAGTGTAAAATTATACTTCATTTACTTGCTAATTATGCCACCATTTAGGTCCACTTCACTTTTCTTCTGCCCAGGCAAAAATTGCAGCAATAGAAGGGGCCCAAGCATCAACTATTAGACCTCTCTTAACTCTAAAAAATTGCTACTCTTCCACTTCCCAAGCCTCCTAATAGAGGCATAAATTTAAATTTGGTAACGTGTGTAAAAACTCAATTATTACAGCAGAAGAGCCGGGTGGGGGGTTGCAAGACTAGAGAAGATAATCAGATTAAAAAAAAAGAAAAAAATATTTTCTTGTTAAATAGAGAACAACCCCAATAGTAGAAAAATAAAATTAAGCAAATACTAGAGACCAAAATTAAATAAAAAAGAAAATTCCTCAAAAGATTTACACAAAATAGAAACAAAAACAAACCTATTCATGCAATAAATAAAAGAATAAGCATGAAAAAAAATAATTGTAAAATCCTAACCCATCTACATTTGATAATTCCTGAATAGATTTATAAATCCCACAAGAACCAAATCAATATTATCCAATTATAGTAGAATGATCTTCCAACTCTAAACAAAAGCATCTCATGTTGAAATTCCACCAACCCAGATTAAGTTATAGAATCAAAAGACCCAAAATTGACAAATTTAATCCAACACACATCCAATTATCGACCAACAAAGATCAAAAACTTGAATTTCAGTAACACTCTAGACAGAAACACCAAAAGTCCAAGGCAAGCAAACAAACTACTTCTAATTCCAATAAGCGACAAATCCAAAAATCCAAAAAGAAATTCACCCTAGACTAATAAAATCAATACCTTGTTCTAGATAATTGATGATAAGGTGAATACTTGAATGAAAGGAGACCTATTGAAAGGAAATTGGTGAAGAATCAATTACGAAAATCCAACTCATTCAGTAGATCGAGACCGAAAAGAAAAATTAAACTTGCGATCTAAGAAAATAAGATGTGAAAGAGGCTCGGAGAAAGTTGTTATGTAGCTATTGCACTAGAAAGACAAGAAGATGGGAAGTCGGGGGGAATCGAGAAGATGAGACTTATGGGGATTTGAGGGTAGCTAACTTATGGAGGTCGACCTGAAAAAATAAGTATGGGTGATACGGGAGTGGGCGCAGATCGGTAGAGAGAAAATCGTTTTCGTCAGATGTTTGGTTGGGGAAGAGGAGAAGTAGGTTAGACAGGGCGGGAGATGGGAAGCTTTCACTGTTGTTCTGCCCCACAGTAAGTGCATATTTCTTTTTTAAAGGTTCACATGGAAAAACACACCCCATCCTCCCTCTCTCACTCACAGCCCCCTCTCTACGGTCTAGATGATGCCCACTCCATCGAACGGCTAGTACGCCAGCTACATTGAAATATTTAGTACAGTCGGCTACGCTAGATTATTATATATATATATATATATATAAGAATTTTGAAAAACTATGGAATGCTTGATCATATTGTTTATAATTTTCTCTGTGAATTTGGAAAATTTGCTTTCAATTTGTTTGTAGTGCATAAAAGAAGTATTTTAAATTTCAATTTAATTTTACTATGGCCATGAAAGGGTGCTATGTCATGTCAATTCAAGTTAATTGAATATTATTTTTAACATCCTAACATAGGAGGGTCCAATTTTTATTGCGCTGCTGTGTGCCGCCTATGACATCAAATATTTTTGCTGGATGGGTTGCTAGTGTGTAAAAAATACTTATGACTTTCGTGCGAGAAACATGCTCTTATGTGCGTGTACCTATATGAACCGCATCTACTCTTTCATAGGTTTCAAATCTGCCGAGTTAATATGCACCGTTCGATTAATCTTACAGCACTAACCTTTGGAGCGCATACTATTTTGCTGCGTGAAGCAGTTACGTATAAACTTTTTGATTATAGTTGTGACTAAAATGCTTTGTTTGATACTTAAAATGATAGATTTAAAAAATCGAATTCATTATTTATATTTAGCACTGTTTATTTATCCAAGTTACAAAAAAATTATATCACTCAAACCTTTGGCCGGATTATAAAATTTATCTAATTTTATAGTTAATATAAGGCTGTTAAATTTGTTTAATTAGCCATGATCCATTTAGGCTTCCAAATGATATATATTTTTGCAACTTTGGTAAACAAATGGCGTTAAACATGATTAACGAATTAAAATTTCTAAATCTATCATTTTAACCATGAAACAAAGTATGAAAATGTTTCTATGTAATCGTTTTTTTTTAAAGTGCAAAGAATGGAATAGGAGAATGCGACAGGTGCATTTGTTCTCTTAATTCCAAATCAATTCTACTTTGTTAACAATGTTTAATTCTTTTATAAGAAGAATCTTTAAAACAGAGTTCTATAGGAGCTTGAAACTAATGCTTTTGATTATGTGTATGAAATCTTACGGCTTTAAGTATCAGCATTAGAGAGCATAAGTAATAAAATATTTGTTTTTATCCTTTCAGACAGATAATTCTTATTGTTAAATAAATTTTCGTGCATTTGCTCAAGGTCCAATCAATCTTATTCCGACATCAGGT
>JAYJMB010037354.1:0-72365 GCA_036873735.1 Pouteria campechiana | reverse complement strand
TTATACACCAAATAAAAATATGAGGGTGCAAAGTAGAAATAAAGGAGTTTTTTAAATTAATATTATACTAGGATGTAATAAAAAATATTAATGAACAAAATCCCAATATAATGATGGATCTAATTGTTTCTCTGTGGCTAATTTCCTCCACATTATGTCTTCATGGTGGGCTAAGCTTTGGGTTGATATGCATGCAATTCCCAAAAATTCGTACGTTGTTTCATTTTGGCATTTATTTATATTTCGATGTACTGATTTAGTTGTTCATTTGTGTGGATTTTTTCTGCTTCTTTTTTCTAAATCAAAATATATGGGTGAATGAAGAGAAGGCTTAGACGAGACTGTGAATGTAACTTTGTTGTAGGTGACAAGAGATGACTGCCCAGTCATTTTCCATGACAACTTCATCTTCTCTGAAGAAAATGTAAGTCCTTTCTCCATGGTATCGCAAATATCTTTGTATTTACAGTGTTCTTCATCTGTCTCTTTATTTGTGCAATGGAAATTTAGGCATCTTCTGTCTCACATCTGCTTGCCAGCTTTTTGATGAGGCAAGGCACAAATGGGTGTACCCATCGAAAAGGCCTTATTGTTGTATTTGATGACTGTCCTCTGGTAGTTGAAGGATTGATGTTTGGGTCCATCTCTGATGGTGCAACTTTTGGCTATTGCCTCATGTCTGAGTGAGCTGTTTGGGCCCACGTCTTAAATTTCTGTAGCTTTCCACTCTAGGTTGCTCTATAACATTTTTATGGATTTTAATGTTCAGGGCTCTATTTGTGAGAAGAGAGTCACAGGCCTCACATTGCAAGAATTTCTTACTTATGGGCCCCAAAGAGAACCAGGCAATGTAAGTTTTCTCGCTTCACCTAGCTCAACTTAAAATGGATAAAAGGAAAAAAAAAGTTGTAACTGAGAGTGGTGTTCAAAAATTTACAGGTGGGAAAATCTCTGCTTAGAAAAGCTAAAGATGGAAGAATTTTCAATTGGAATGTTGAAGATGATGACCCTCTCTGTACATTACAAGAGGCGTTTCTGAAGGTTGATGCATCACTCGGCTTCAATATTGAGCTGAAATTCGATGACAATATAGATTACCAAGAGGAAGAGCTTATACACGTTCTTCAAGTTATCCTACAGGTAAACAAAGTGAAATTTCATTTTCTTTAGCCGAGGAAATAATGAGGATTTCTTGCTTGATATTGTCATGAATTACTGAAAGGTGTTTCTTTTCCTGTCATTTTGGACGGCAGGTGGTCAATGAGCATGCTAAAGGTAGACCCATTATTTTCTCAAGCTTCCAACCAGATGCAGCGAGGCTGGTTAGGAAATTGCAGAGCGTTTACCCTGTAAGAATTCTTCTTTCAGCAATTTCCGTAATTAGCCTGTAGAATTCATTGATATTCGATTGTTAATCTTAGTTTTGGTGAAACTAGGTGTTCTTCCTCACTAACGGAGGGACCGAAGTCTACAGGGATGTCAGGAGAAATTCCTTGGAAGAAGCCATGAAGCTGGTCCTGGCCAACGGCTTGCAGGGGATTGTCTCTGAAGTCAAAGCCATCTTTAGAAATCCAGGAGAAATAGCTAGAATCAAAGAAAACAATCTTCAACTCCTTACCTATGGCCAATTGAAGTAAGCTTACTTCCAAACTTTATACATGTTTAGTTTAGCAGTTGAAGTGCATCTTTTTCGTTTTTCATCTATATAAACTGATTCATTTTTCATCCTTTTTCAGCAATGTGCCTGAGGCCGTTTACATGCAACATCTCATGGGTGTTGATGGTGTTATTGTCGACCTTGTGAAGGAGATCACAGAGGCAATATCCGATTTCATCAAACCTGCAGAGGAGGGTGAGAATGGTTTGAATGATATGAAAGGAGAGGGTGCCAGACAGACAAAGTCAAGGCCCAAATTCTCCCAGCAAGAGCTTTCTTTCCTGTTGAGGCTCATTCCTGAGTTGATACAGGTTTAATGCCAAATCAATGTGCTGCCAGCCACCAAACACAGATTGAAATGAATACAAGTGAATACAGGGGATGCAAGCAGTTATTCTGTCCCTTTTCAGTGCATGGGGGATTAGACTTACCGTCCCTTTTCAAGCATATTTGTGTATAGTCATTCTTCTTCTCTTCACTTTTATCAACATCGACAAAGGTTAGACACTTCATAATCACTTCAACTTGGCGTGAAGATGATGGGTTAATCACTTCAACTTGGCGTGACAATGGTGGGTCCAAACTTAACAGGCTATAACCAACAGAATCACAATAGATCTTAACCGTCTATGTACAGTTTATTTTCAAAAAATATTATAAAATATAAAAATTCCATCAATTAGGTGTTAAATATACGCTGGATTAATGTTTTAAGGAAATAAAATTATAGATTATTCTTCTGGCCCTATATGATTTGAAAATTGATGTAGTTGTCCTCCATGTTCCTTATAAAGATAATAAATTGGTATTCAACAAAACAAATGGTTATCGGTCTCATGGAGAACAGTTGATGCACCTCCGAATTGCAGCAAGTGCTTTGGCCAACCCTCTGTGGCCCTGCACGGCTAAACTATTCTTCGAGGTTGTAGAAGTAGAGATTGGACAAAAGGGGGTCTTCCTACGTGATAAATATTAAGTTTCAAATAAATAAAATTTGACAATCTTATAAAAAATAAAAGTTTAAAAAAATCTTCACATCAAATCCATACTATATATATATATTTAATATAATAGTTTATTAAATACTTTATACTTTGTATGGATGATTAAATTCATTAATTTAATCTAAATTTAAATAATAATGATAAATTAAACAATTTAGCATGGTTTGATATTTAAATAGGTCAAATGTTAAGAAAATAGTAATTATAAGACTTTATTTACTTAAAAATCAGAAATATGTTATAAATATTATTAATATTTTATAAATTAGCTATACAAATATAAAAAATTAAATATTTTGATCTTAGCCATATATTCGATATAGTGGTACTTTTTAATGTTTATATTTTGCAAGGATGATCAAATCCATTGTTATAACATAAATTTAAAGAATTATTTAAAATCAAATAGCTTAATATAATATTAAATAATAATAGGTCAAATATTAAAGAATAATGATTAAAAAATTTATTCATTTTAAAAGTAAGAAAATATGATAATATTGTTTATTTTTTTAAAATTAGTTATATAAAATAAAATTAATTTTAAAAATTTTAATTTCATTATGAAATAAGTAGGTCAAGCAATTTATAACGAATTGGACTAATTTGCACCCTATTAAACACCTCTACATGCAATGGCATTCGCGCGCCTCTCAGAAGTCTCATAAGTTTTTGTTTCCATTGATATCTGCTAATCCGATTAATAGCACGGTTGATACCGACTCCATATTTTCGGCAGCTCCATTAAGTATATATGCTTTTTTGATCAACAACTCACGCCTAAAAACCTTTCGAAGGGCAAAAACAATTACTACATGTCATATGGAAAGGCCAAGTCTGCCTCAGCTCGGGTTCTAATTCTAAGCAACAGGCAAAATGTTGTCCATGTCTTCTCAATTTAATTTATTTTTCTTACATTAAAAATCAGCTAAATAAAACGGCTGAGTGAGGGAAAAGGATAGTGATTGCTGTCTGTGTCGCCGAGAATTAGTAGTAGCTTTTTGTATAAATTCGCTTTAAAAAATAATAAAATTGCATAAAAATGCTCGAAAATCTAATATTGATCAATAAAAATGTGGAGATTATGATGCATGATTTAGAAAGTCACATTATCTTGATGGGCTCAAAATAAGAGGGCTACATCAATATTTAGGTGTCGTTGCCTTCAATTTTTGGGTTTATTAAGATGTTGTGATTATATTTAATTTATCATTTATATTTAAAATAATTTATTTATTTTATGTATTAAAATTATTTTAATTGAAAACTCTTATGAATATAACCATTCAAAATAATGATAAAACATGCGTAAAAATTTAAAAATTATTTAAATTTATTAATAAAAATATTTAAATCATCAAAAATTTATTTTAATGACTTATCTATAAAATTGTGGCACTTTGGATGAAATAGATATCTATATACTCCCTTATAAATTGAAAAATTATTTATAAATGTTTCAACCGATTCCTATACTCGAGTTTCTATTTTTATGGCTCATTTAAATTTTCAACCAAGATGATTTTTTATGCTAGAGCTAAGTGCATGTTGCCAAATAACTAGGGTTTATCTAAATCATCGTGGTGAATCGAGAATGACAGGCAGCACCGAAACTTGGATGATGCCAGCAACGTTGCATCGGTACCCGACTAAGATATCGATGGGAGGGTAGCGTGTAGAGGGACGGTGATGATCAGTTAGAAAATCAGCCACGGCCAGTGACGAGTTTGCTGTGTTGTTCGTGCTTGTGACGGCAAAAAATTACTCACACACCATCACGAAGGAATGCAGATATCTCCCACCATTTCCCTCTCCTCTCATTTCCCTCCAACCCTCCTGCCGCTCCCGCTCGAAATTCCTCCAAGATTCTCTCAATCCCATTCCATCCACCGCCACGGACGCAAGCTTTCCATCCATTGCAGAAGCGTCGTAGCGGCCCTCAAGAGGTCGGGCTTCCTCTCGGCCATCGACCGAGCCATTGAGGAAGAAGAGGAGTACAGAAAAGCAAGATATGAGATCAACCGCAAAGGGGTGGATGTTGAGGGTTATCTTATTGAAGGAATCTCGGTCGGGGGCCATGAGACGTGTGTCATCATCCCCAGCCTCAATGCCGCTTTTGACATTGGCAGGTGCCCCTCAAGGGCTGTGCAACAGGACTTTCTCTTTATCACCCATGCCCATCTCGATCATATTGTAAGTCCTTTTTTTTCCCTTGTCGCAGGGCAATCAGAGTCTCAGACTCTCAAGAACCAAACGTGCCCATAATTTACAACCTTATCCTGATTTTTCTGCTGAGTTTAGACAGCCGAGTGTTTTAACTCGTAACTTTGGTTAGCTACCAATCATACGGTTAGAATTGCTCGATTGTAAGAAATGTATAAGTACATACCCGCATAGGTAAACACAAATTTTCAATTGCCTTATCCAATTGATGCTTAGCCTTACAAGTCCCTGAGTGGATGCTGGTAAACAGATTTGTCTGTTGAATTTGATCTAGTGATTATTTCACTTCTAACTGCATGCTTGCCTGCTACCAATTGTATGTTTGAGATTGTTTGATCTTTTCGCAAGGATATATACACTCAGTGAGGCATTGTTGCATGGAAAATTGGGAATTCTGGCTTAGTAACTGACCCAATTGTGGGTTATGTAACTTCTTGTTGGATAGCACCACCATCTCTCTTGTTTCATGAATTTAAACCACTGACTATGCTTGGCAATCTGTATTTTTGCAGCTGCCAATTGTATGGTTAGGATAGTCTGATTCAGTGTTCCTAATGTCAATATCAAGCATAATATCTTTTTTGTGAGCTACCAACACAATAAATTGCTGGAAAACAATATTATTCCATTTTCCCCCAATTTATCAATACTATCTGTGATAAATTTAGAAAGACAAAGGTTAAGGGCAATTGAAAGGTATCTTACTGAGGCAGCAGATAACTTAGTTTATGCTGAGGAATTACTTAGTCGAAGCATATATGATATAAATGTTCAAGTTAGAAGCGTAATTGAACAAATATTGCATAAGATTGCTGAAGAAGAAGAAAAAGAAATATTAGAAGTATTGGAGAAGGAAGGAGAAATCAAAGAAAACATCCAGCTTGCTGAAGAAAGAACAAAGCTTAAACAAAAAGAATACGTGAGAGATCTTTCAATTTTTCCTAAATGATAATATCGATTTGGTGGAAACAACATGCCATTGGGATGCTGTTTGGCATCATGTGCTTCTAAAATCCATTTTTCCTCTATGAAACCATCATCCTCACACAGAGGAGGTAGATTAGAAACTTCCATTTGTGATTTGAATAGAAAAAACTCCATTTTTCAAAATCAAATTCAAGGTTTTCTGGTTGAGAAGTCAGATGCTGTCAAGGTGAAAAAATAAAAAATTCTCCAACTTTTTCTTGTTTTGTTCTTTTGAAATCACTTTTTTACAGCATGTAATGTATTATTACTCCATTTTATACATAGTTAAATAGCATTCAATAACAGGTTGAGGGATTTTTGTTGATTTTGGAGAAGGACATGTGATTTTGGAATTTTCCCCAAATCTTCTTCTTTAACCCAAATCTGTTATATTTCATGTTTGATAATAGCATTGAGATGATCGATCAAACAAAATATAGTGCTTTGCTCTTCAAATTTTTAATTTTTTATTTGAAAAAATTAGGGATTTCTGGTAAAAAACCTGAATCGAGATTTGTTTGCAAATGCAATATTTTAATCATGACAAAATAACATGCTTAGCTGTTTTGAGATGGATTTACAGCCGTACGGTTTTTTATTTTATTTTTTAAAATTAATTGGAATTAATTTTTAATTAAAATAAATTAATAATTTAGATTGTGAGCATGTGTGGTGTTTATTAAGACAAATGTGAAGAAAAAATAATATATAAATTTCTAAATTTATTTCAATGTTTTAAATAATTAATGAAAAATAATTGTTAAAAAATGGATTAATGTGAAAAAATTCTAAATTATATTTCTTGTTTAATTTTAATTGTTTATAGTTCATTAGATGACTATCTTCCTAACTTTTACAATTTCAATAGTGGTTCATTTCTCATATTGTGTTTCCTTTATTCATTAAATGTTGGCTTTCATTGTACGGTTTTGTCTTTTGAATGTGTATTTATATTTATCTTAATTTATTAGAAAGTTTCATTGAAATTTTTTAAGTTTTCCCTATTTTTCTAATTTGTTTTTCTGTTTTACTGATAAAGTTCCCAATAAAAATGATGTTGTCTCATATAAATATAATAATATCTTTTTCTTAGGCCACCAATTAATATGTATTTATCAATATTAGAAACACTAGTTTGATTTATATTGTTTGCAAATTCTTTTTATTCTCCACTCTTAATGAACTCCACTATTTCGGCTTTATCGATGGAATGGATTTGCTTTGAATGAAATTGAATGGAAGGAAAATTAATATCAATAATATAAAAATAATGTTAGTCATGAAGTGAATAAAGTTAAAATAAATAGGATATAATGATTGAAAATATACGTAATGATGAAAAAAAAAAGGTTTGTTATGGGGAATGCATGTCAAATCAACCCTTGAGAAATAGATTTTCCATTCTATGGAATTCAAATCCATTCCAATGAGGCAGCTCCCACCATTTTTGAATTGGTGGTAAACTAGCACAGGATCCTTTTATATGATGCGTGCATGCTGTGGTAACTGGGCCATTATATGCTTTAGGGTTGACAAACCAGCATAATTTTGGCCTCATGGATATCTTGTAGCCATCGGTATAATGGCAACCAAAGGCCCCATTTACACTTACTCAGGGATGCCTGATATATGTGTACATTTGCAGATCAAGGATCTTGTGAATGCTACTCTATCAGAATAGCTTATGTGGGTGTCGTGCATGTGTTTCCTCTTCCCTTAATTTGTTATTGTTGTTTTCTTTCACCTGGATTGCACACCACATTGGACTGAAGTTAACTGTGGTGCAGGGAGGGCTTCCAATGCATGTGGCAACTCGTGGTCTGTACAGCTTGAAACCTCCCACTGTTTTTGTGCCACCATGCATCAAAAGTGATGTAGAGAAACTACTTGAGATTCACAGGAGTATGAGTCAGATAGATCTGGCAATTGATCTAGTCGCATTGGACATTGGTATGCTAAAATTGCTGATGCTATGTTGTTTCGCAAATTGCATTGATTTTGTTATGGTCTATGAACCAAAGAGGAAAAAAGTTTTGCAGAATTTGAAGTTGTGAGTCTGATTCCAGGGGAAACCTATGAAATCCGAAATGATCTTGTTGTAAGACCTTTCAGGACGCATCACGTCATTCCTAGCCAGGTCTGTATTGCTTAACCAGATTCACGTCTTTCTGCTTTTTTCGTATATCTGAAACAGTCCTTGATTGTCTTTAGGGATATGTCATTTACTCGGTTAGAAAAAAGCTGAAGAAGCAGTACATTCATTTGCCTGGAACCAAGATCAAGAAATTGAAGCTTTCTGGTGTTGAGGTGTGTATGATGTTGCCCACTAAATTATAACAGAACAGATCAACTTTGACTGTATGTTGGAGGATCCTATAAGCATTGTTTAATATCTTCAACTGGTGTTTGCTCTTCTTCTGATTTTGTCTTTGAAATGTATTTGTTAGATTACAGACACTATTTTGTCTCCAGAGGTGGCTTTCACTGGGGATACAACATCTGATTTTATGCTTGAGCCACGGAATGCAGATGCCCTGAGAGCAAAGATTCTTATAACTGAGGTAACGCTGGGCTATCCCACTAACAATTGTAGTAAAAAGTGATATTTTTCTTTCTATTCTATTTCTTTTTTTTTTTTAGTGAAGTCTATGTAGATGATTTTAAGAATGGCAGTCAACCAATTCAATGAAGAACCACAATATGGTAAGAAATAGTGTAAGATCTCTGTGATTGGCATGTATGTCTCAGATGGTCCAGAGATCTATTTTTCTTGGGATTTAATTCAGCTCTGTTGAAGGGTCGAAGTTAGAAGCTCATTCTAAATGTTGTGCATTAAGCTGAAGCTTGCCATCATACAGGCAACTTTCCTTGATGAAGAATTGGGCATCGAGCATGCACAGCGGCATGGGCATATGCATCTATTTGAGGTGAACACTCATGTTCTTGAAATATTTAATGATATCTATCCTGTGTTATATGCTCTGTAAGCTGAATTTGCATGAAAAGTAATAAAAAGAAATAACCAAAACAAACTCGGGTACCTTCCGTTCAGGCTGCGTTGCCTCGAAATGAATGCTTAGGACGCATGTATGGCCATAGAACTCAATGGGCACTGGGATTCATTTTGCCCAAACTAACATCCATTACATGTCAGGTGAAGTGTGGAGTCTATTGGATCTTATATTTGGTCCTGAGAAAAAAATATATAGATTGTTTCTTCTCTTTTTCCAATTGCCCCATACTTGCAATGGATCAATCACCATCTATTTAGCACCAATGCCTATTTGTTTACGATTTGGTCTGCATCCAACCACATTCAATTAGTTCCTTGTACAGCCTCCATAATGTTAAGCATGCAGTAATGGAAGTATTGCACAAGTTCTTTCTTCTAACAAGTGCTGAAACCTCAAAACATGATGTCATTATGCATCGGGAAAGGTAGTCTTTGAGTAAGTTTCTTCATGGTGGTCATCAGAAGAAGTGGTGGTGCTAAATTTGAAAGAGCTGGAGGATAATTTTTTTCTTTTCATTTTTCAATTGCCCCATTCTCATAATGGATCAATCACTGTCTATTTGGTGCTAAATGCCAATGCCTATTTTTTAAGGGTTCAGGGTGCCTTCAAGCAACCATAACTTTAAACATGAGGTGAGGGAAGTAATGCAAAATCTTTCTTCTAATGGGTGTTTTTGTCAAATATGTCTAGATCCTGGAACATGCTCAATGGATCCGCAACAAAGCTGTTCTGCTTACACACTTCTCATCCCGGTATAAGCTTGAGGTGATTAATCAGCCATTTGTTTTCAACTGTATCAACTTGAGGGAATGTCAGCTCCTGCTGCATCAAAACATGAATACTGTCTTGGTATGCACCGCAGATGTGATGCCTGATGGATTGGTAGATGATTGCCCTTGACCTGGTGGGGCAACTAATATGGGAAATTGGGAATACCTGTAATCTCTGGCAGCATTAAAGATTCCTCATGTTTACCATTGAGCTTGAGAGCAGATGATCAACAAGGAAATTCATCGATGGTTCATTGGAAAAAAAATGATGAACAAGGATGGAATTACTTTCATCATCTTAAGGTTTTGCAGCATCCTCATATGGGTGACATGCTGATTCAATTGTTCGACATGGTTTTCACTTTTGCGGACATTAAACATAATGATAGTATTCCTGCTGATGCATGACTATATTTTTATTTATTTATTTGGTTTTGTGTGTCCAAAATAAAGATTGTCTTCCTCATCACAGGATATCCGTCAGGCCGTGTTGAAGCTACAACAGAAGCTGCCTGCAAAGGTTGTTGCTCTAACAGAAGGATTCAGATGAACTTATGAGTAATTTTGCTGTCTCAAAGCTACAACAGAAGCTGCCTGCAAAGGTCGTTTGCTCTTAACTGAAGAATTCAGATAAACTCCCATGTAATTTCCTCTTGATAATTTAAGTCGTCAAATGCCACTCTTTCCCATTTGCACCTAAATTTTGGGACACTCAAATCCAAGGCGAAGGTGGTCATCTTCTTCCAGGCATGGCTCCGTCCAGCTCTCTTCCGGCCAAGCTATGAGGCCCTACCGACTTGATCTGGTTGCAAGTTTTCGGAGCTGTGTTTGAATGAACGAATGAAGCTGCGCGTGCGGTTGAGCGGGCTAATGGACAAAAAAAACAAAAACAAAGAGTGGCTGTAAAAATATTACTTGTATGAGTAAATAGGTATTTAGTGTTAAAAAGCCCAAATGATTTGTGTCATCATGATTTTATGGGTAGCTTTCCTACTCACTGTCCCAAGTGTTGCTTCATATCTTCTGCGTGTGAATTTGTAGACGCTCCTCGAGCTGTACGTGCGGAGATACGCCCGTGCATCTATTGCTTTATAGCAGAGAAAAATCATTCATCCATGCATGCATGGAAGGAAGCCAGCCAAGCCAAAGCTACAACAAAACCCACCACCTTCTTGGTCAGGTATCGGAGAGTGGGCAGGCAAGCTCTAATTCTTCCCTCTCGTAGCAGTAGTATTGCTTTCCATCAGAATCACTGAAATAAGCGAGCAGCGGTTTTTTAAATCATGGGAACTTCACAAATGAATGAATGATGGTTGCAATGCGGAAAGAGTGCGAATCCAATAGGTCTACTTTTACATTTCTCTTAAATAGAAGTGAGAGAAAAATGGGAGTTGATATCCGCAAGTAAGAGATAAGTTCGTGAGTAAGAATTCGAATAGGAATGTTAGGAATCGAACTAAGAATGCTTGGTAGTCAGCAGGCTTCTTAATTTATCTATACATAAAATGGATTTAAATAGATTGACTTCTCATTTTGAGATATGCGTCTGATGCGATAAATGAAAAAATAAGAAAGAATTGCTTCTTTTTTTTTTTTAAAAAAAAGGAGGCATACTGATATTTTATAATATGTAATCAATCTGTTTGTAAATAGTTTGTACCATTATATTTAATTTTACCAAAGATTAGTAAGCTTTTGGCTTTTGACAATCTTATCAATATATTCAAAGTACTAATTATGTTGTCCATACATTTTCTTGATTGATCTTATAGAATGCAACTATTTTCGTTAGTTCAAGAGCCTGAATAATCAAAGTAAAATATCTCTAATTTTTTTACATGAGTACATTTTAGGCCACTTTAATAAACTTTAGTAAGATTTTGACATGCTTTATATAATTTTTTCTACCCACATTATTGTGCTCCACCAAATAAGTCACACCTACAGTTGAAACAGCTCTATAAAGGACAAAAAAAAAAAAAAAATCAGAAAGTATTTTAGAAACTTTATTGTAAGGTCTCATTACATTTTAGCCCACTTTAGTGAACTTCATTAGGTTTTTGCCATGCTTTATATAATTTTTTCTACCCACGTTATTATGCTCCACCATAAAAGTTGCACATGGTTGAAACAGCCTTGAAAAGGACAACTAAAAATTGAAAAAATATTTTAGAAACTATATTGTAAGATCCCATTGTATTTTAGACCACTTAAATAAACTTTAGTAAGGTTTTGTCATGCTTTATATATTTTTTTCTACCTAAGTTATTGTGATCCACCAAAAATCCATTCCTAAAAATGACCGCAAAAAATTTTTTAAAAAATATTTTAGAAATTACATTGGGTGGTCCCGTTACATTTAAGCCCACTTTATTAGACTTTAATAAGGTTTTCTGATACTTTATAATATTTTTTATACCCACGTTATTGTGCTCCACCAATTAAGTTACACTTGTAGTGGAAACAACCCTAAAAATGACCATGGAAAATCGAAAAAATATTTTAGAAATTATATTGCAAGATACCATTACATTTGAGCCCACTTTATTAAACTTTAGTAAGGTTTCGTCATACTTTATATAGTTTTTTCTACCCTCTTTGTTGTGCTCCACCAAGTAAATTGCACTTGTATCTAATCTAGCACTGAAATTGACCACAAAAATTCAAAAAAATATTTTAGAAATTATATTGAGTGCTCTTATTACATTTTAGCCCACTTTGGTAAACTTTGATAAAGTTTTGTCATGCTTTATATCAAATTTTCTTCCCATATAATTGTGCTCCAACAAATAACTTGCCCCTACATTTGATCCATCCCTACAAAGGACCACAAAAATTTAGATAAATTTTTTTTAAATTGTCTTACATGGTCCCATTACATTTTGGCCCACTTTAGTAAAGTTTAGTAAATTTTTGTCATTGTTTATATCAATTCTAGCAAATAACTTATACGTGCATTTAATCAAGTCATTTTGAAGAATAAAAATTAAAGTTCTACCACCAAAATTGATATATAATTCATGTTTATATGATTAAAAATTACTTTTATATTGTTATAATAATAAAATATATAGTTAGCATATTAGATTATTTATATAATATAACGTGGGCTCTTTGGATACTGACATGATTTAAACCATAGAAAAATTATTCGATTAATGATTTATTTTATATCATCTCAGCATTTTATATATAGGTACCTCTTGATTGGAAAGTGAATGAAAATCCTTCCTTGAGAATTTCTTTGTGAGAATTTTCCCTTTATCTATAATAGGCCTGCAACAGTGGTGGCCAAACCATTAGTTGCAACCTTACCTGCAGATAGGATCCATTTCGTTATCCTGAAGAAGAGAAAAAAATAAGAATCATTTTATTCTATGGAACTAAAAAACTTTTATGTTTTTGTTTCATTCAAGTGCTATAAAGAGGGTGTTTGGACAACTGTAGAAGTTAATTGATTTAAAAGGAACGTGCAAAAGCTATACAGAACAATGTTGGCATGATAAGGGATAATGCCAACTATAAAGTGAATAAAAACAAAGTATATATGCTTTTTAGTACAAAATCAGGGAACGGAGATTGGAAATGTAAGGATGAGAAAAAGTAGCATTATTATGAGTTAGCAAATGTAATATCAGAGGAAAGGGGAGGTTTTTCCATCGTCTTAAATTTTACATTGTGTTGCCAAACACACATGTAAAACTGAAATTGTATATAAACCAGGAACTAATGTTGCCACAGGAACATTACAAATTTAAAAATTGACTCATATCTTGAGTCATGCCAACCTGATTGTAGGTTCTGCGACAGGTTATTGAGCATCCTATGTTTTTGTTCGGCTTGCTTCCATTTTCAATCATCAATCAATAGGTATTGACCTAAGGTAAGAAGGGCTTTGTCTAACTTATTGTAGGACATGTGAATGGAGAAAACTGACGATAATTCAAAGGATAATCTTGTTGTCATGGGTTTTCTCATTGTCTGAAGAAGTTTGCAGTTGGGATTTCATTACATGCTGGACTTTACATTATGGTCAATTGGAAGAGTCTGTTTTATACAAACATTTTGTCATTTAGTGCCAATAAAAAATGATAGCGCCAAAACATGTTTGTTTTCATTATCTTTCACCCCTTGGCTATAGTTATCCTTTCGTCTGAGAGAAGTGTATTTACAGGTGGCTTTATGATGCATTGAGAGGTCTCTTCCAGCCTGTCACTGATTAATCTATTGCCTTTACATTTTAAGCACTATGTTTAGGGATTCTTTGCAAGGCAATTATACAGCTATTCTTGGCATCAGATTCATGGATTTGCTCTATTTTTGGTTGAAAACTTGTGAAATATGGATCCTCCCATGGCTATTTGTTTCTGGAGAATCTGGGATCAATCGTACTACAGTCACACTTGAATGCGATTGCTATATCTGGCCTATACTAGTAGCTTGCTCCACTCAAGCCATTCATCTAAACTGTTCTTCCTCTTAGAGGAGGGTACTACTGGCTACCAGAAGGCCCCTGGAAGATGCAGACAGTACCTTCACATGCACACTGTATAGCTCAAATTTCGAACTTCATTTCTCTCACATACAGTTATTGTAATTTTGGGCGTTGTATAAAGAATTGCTTCAATTGGAAAAATTGAGGAACTGTTTCTGTTTTGAGATATCCCGATGGCGTCCATGGTTCTGATGCTGGAGTGAAAATGAACAAGGTAATTTGCATATATGTACACAAAGTTTGACTGTTCTTATAAATATTGCACACAAAGTTTTTCATTTGCTATTAAATCTATAAACTTCAGATGTATTTGTATTGCATATATGCCAACGTAGTTTGCTTCAGCCAGCCTCTGTTGTCAACACTTCTGGCGAATGGTGGATGACACTCCAAAATGTCAAAAATGCCCATCACTGTGGAAATTTGGGAGGTCCCTGCTAGTTTCGTTTGGGGTGAGGGATTTGGAAATATGGCAGGTATTGCCTGTATTGTCATTCCCCTGTCTAGATAGTCTCTGTCTTTCCATCCTTTGACGTTGCCTCAGTTCATGGTCATGTTTTTTTTTTTTTTTTCTTTTGACCAGTGGATCCTGTTAATTGTTAGGGACATGTTAGAATTGAGAAGGAAGGCCCACCTTCATACTTTTATAGTGAGATGCTACTAGAGAGAACTTTGAAATGAGAATTTTCTATCTTGAGTCCTGGATCAATATATAACGCTTGTTTAAGGTACAAATGGTAAAAGAGGTATAGAGCTCTCAAGCATCTGTTCTCTCCATGAAATTGAAAGCATTTTCTTTAATTCTGTTATCCATTCGCTAATGAAGCTATTTTTGTCAGTGTAGAAATAGAAGGGTCCTGGAAATGACCTTAGACTGGCTTAAAGAAAGGTGAAGGTAGCCGATCTTTTTTTTTCATTCTCTCCCTAAATATATAAAAATCCAAATAGCAACAAAATAAGACAATGCTTCTACATTGTGAACCGTTTGGCCCAAAATGTTGATATTTCATTCTGCTTTGTTCAACTAACGATGCAATTGGTGTCCATCAGCGTCGTTGGGAATGCACGCTCCACCTCTAAAATCAACAATTAGGGGTGCAACTTGGGTCGATTTTTTATAAGTTTGGTTCCACCTTTCCAACCAGTTGGTTTAGTTCGGTTCCACATGTGGGATCCAACTTTTGGGGCGGGTCAGTTCGAGGCTCCGGATATCTGAACGGACCCAATCCACATTGCTAACTTTAAAACGTAAAAAAAACCTATCTACCCCCACATCTTGCATTCCCTTTCTTATGCTTGCTTGCACAGCTACGCTTGCGTCTACCTCATGCCTGTTGACGGCAGCATGTAACCATCTCTCCCGTTACCAGTAGTCTTTTGTTGTTGACAGTAACCTGTATCTATCTCCCTCTTTCCCGGCAATGTTTTGTCATCGACAACAGTTGTTTTCCCTTTTCCGGTAGCTAGTAGTCGTTTTCCCATTTTTTGGCAGCTAGTAGTTGTCTTTCCCTTTTTCGGTAGTCAGCAATTGTCGATAATATTCATCTTACCCATTCCCGGCAACTTCTTATCATTGACACTCAACGTTAGCCATCTTCTCTTTTCCCGACGACCTCTATCCGTCTACAGTTGATCAATCTAAAGTCCTCTCTGAGTAAGCTACACAAGAGACTGCTGCACCAAGGGAAGAGCTCGCTGGGGCTAACAGCATCAACTGGCACAACTTTGGATTGGTATCCCATCTTCTAGGCGCTGTTGACAATGTTGTAAGAGGGTGGTGTCGCTAAGCCACTCCTTTTCTTTTCTCTTATTTTTCTTGTTTTGTTCCAAAGCTGTAGCTGTTGTCTCTTTTTCGTAATTTCCTTCAACGCTGTTGTAGTCTTTTATAAAGCTCTTCTTGGGAGAGCTTTGTTATAGAATTGGAGAGAATTGAATGAAAGACTCTGGTTCCTCTTCTTTGTCCATGTCTTCTTTGTTTTCTTGTTTAATGGCATGTCTCTATGTGTTGGGTATGTGTCTTGTATTCTGTAAGACCCGCTGGGCCTGCGCATGGGTTATATGTATTGGGTAATGTGTATTGTGAGATATATGCATTGAGGAATGCGTATTGTGTAGGGTTATATATCTTTGTATTCTCTAGGTTTAGAGTAGCACAGAGAGGGACAAACACAGAGAAGTGTGTGTGAGAGGCAAGCTATTGTTTATGAGAGAAAAAGTGTAATTATTTTCTTGCATAGTAAATTATTCTTTTCTTTGGTGGAGTAGGTTACAAGGCCGAACTATGTTAATTTGGTGTGTTCTCTGTATGATTTATTTATGCTTGCTTGTGTGTTCTCTATTATTCCTAACAAATGGTATCAGAGATTTAGTTCGTGGGATTTCGGGGCATTGAAATCCGATGATCTTGAGAACAGGAGTGCAAACATTTAATCAAGGTGGTCACACACACAAGTAGGGTTTGATTGGATGACTATATCCAATTAGAGGTGCAGATTTTAGATTTGCATTTCGGACGACTGAAATCAAATCAATAGATTTGTTTAGGGTAGCAAGACGGTGTTGCTGGGGGTGGACAGATGGTGTAGGGCTGCCGGATTTGCGGACGAAGGTTGATCGGTGGCGCAAGGATGCTAATCGGACGGTTTCAGTGTGCGCAGGAAGTGTATTTGTGGGTGTGTGATCTGATCGATCGGCTGCTGTTTCTTGGAGGCTGATCGGAGTGGCCGAAGATTGATTCTGGTGGGTTGTCGTGCGTTCGGCGACACGGCATGAATGAAGGCAGCGACAAGCAAATGAGCAGCGGTTGTTCACACAGGTTGTGGGGTTCTTCTTCCTAGTCGGCGCAGAGGAAGGAGACAATAGTGGGTTTTTTTCTCAGGCAGAAGCAGAGGTCATCGATTGTTGATGACGAGCAGAGGTAGTAGAGAGTCAGACTGATTTTGGCGAAGGAGACGTAGAGGTGTCGACAATGACTTTGTTTTACATTTTTGGCCACCGGAGGAGGCGATCCGGTGCCACGAAGGTAGATCCAACATTGAAAAAGTGTCATAGATTTTTTGGTTGGCAAAGATCAGTTGACAGATGGTCTTCGGTGGATGGCACAACAAGCAGCTGTAGCTAGGGTTTTCCTATCCATGTGTTGGAAGGTGATGCACAAAAGCGATCTGTCGCGACGGAGAAAACAGAAAGGAGGATGGACAACCAAATTTTGCTAGCCCATATCTGGTGATCCAGAGGTTGGATTTTGGTGATTCGAGTGTCGTTTCCTAGGTTTTGGGACATTGTGAATCACCTAGATGGTTCAAATTGGAGAAATTCTGCTTGTTTTTGAGTGTTTTGTGCAGGACAATGTGTTTTGAAGTTGAGGAATGTCAGAAACAAAGGAACTTTAAACAAGGCAATAGCACAAAGCAACTTAAGTCAGACAACAATATAGATAAATCTAAAGGTGACATTCGAAGTTGAACCTTTTAATGGGAAGAATGATTTCACCTTGTGGCAGCAACGGGTGAAGAATATCTTGACTCATGAGGGGACAGTGCAAGCTCTCAAGAAGAAGTTAGAGAAACCAGAAAAGCTAATTGATGATGCATGACAAGACATGAGGGATTTGGCGATGAGCACAATCCACTTGTATCTTGCGGATAACACACTTCGAGAGGTTATTAATTTGTTGGATCCAGAGAAGGTGTGGATAAAGTTGGAGAGTAGGTATAAGTCAAAGTCATTGACAAACAGGCTATATTTAAAGAAGTGTTTGTATAATCTTCGGTTGGAAGAGAGTGGAGACTTTGAGAGACACTTGGATGAGTTCAATAGAATATTGACAGAGCTAACTGCTTTGAAAGTGAAAACCGATGAGAAGGATAAGATATCTATCTTCAGGATTGAGGAGGAGGATAAAGCATTACTCATGTTAGCTTTATTACCTAATTCTTATGATCATTTTGTGATGACATTGTTGTTTGGGAAGGATACACTAAAGATAGATGAGGTTATTACTTCTTTGTTGATGTATGAGACCCAAAGAAAAAACATCAATGGTGGATTATTAGGTAATGAGAGTACTTTGGCAGTGACGAGTGGTCGTTACAACAGAGGAAGATTTGTTGAGAGGAAGAATGGTTTTTAGAGAGGCAGGAGCAGATCCAAGTCAAAGGGAGATTTCAATTGCTGGAGGTGTGGAAAATATGGCCATATCAAGAGGAGCTATTCAAAAGTACATGAGAGTCAAGAGAAAAGGGAGAAAGAGAAAAGAAAGTAGAAGATGGAGGAATCATCTAATGAGATTGCGATTATTGGAGATAATGATATCTTGCTTATGACTAAAACAGGTATGGATGATCTCGATTGGATTTAGATTCTGGTTGTTCTTTTCATATGTGCACAGTTAGAGAGTAGCTCGATACATACAAGGAGTGCGAAGGTGGTACTGTGGATGACAAACAAAGTAGAGAGCAGGATTGCAGGTGTTAGGATAGTACGAGTTGGCATGTTTGATGGTGTTCTTTAAACGCTGGTTGATGTGAAGCATCTACCGAATCTGAGGATGAACTTGATTTCATTGGGAATGTTGACTCCAGAGGTTACAGGATGTCTGTTGGAGGTAGAGTTCTCAAGGCGAGTAGAGGGACCAAGGTTGTAATGAAGAGTCAGATGATTAGGAACATGTACAGATTGATAGGGAGTGTAAAAACACATGGAGATCCTATGAGATCCCAAGTTGCAAGTACAGGTGGAGTACAGACGGTCAAGTTAGAAGGTCAAGTTTGTGGAAGATTTTGAGAAGAAACGGGTGACGTTTGCTTCGGTTGTTCATGGTAATCTCTTTAGTAGAGATTGCATTGCAGTGATGAGAGAGGTGGAGCCACGTCGAGTTGTACAACGGTGGTGAGCTATATGAGGCACCTGAGAGGGTGCAGTGAGTCATGCTGGTTGAAGTGTGGCATCAGATTTTGGTGAGCCTGTAGGATGGTTGCTAACACTGGTTCTTTAAGTTGGTTGGATGTTGCAAAATCAACCCAAGGTGAAGATTTTTTGGATATGTGTCTTGTATTCTGTAAGGCCCACTGGGCCTGCACATGGGTTATACATATTGGGTAATGCGTATTGTGGGATATACACATTGAGGAATGCATATCATGCAGGGTTATATATATATATATATATATATATATATATATCTTTGTATTCTCTAGGGTTAGAGTAGCATGAAGAGGGACAAACACAAAAAAGTGTGTGTGAGAGGTAGGCTGTAGTCTCTGAGAGAAAAGGTGTAATTGTTTTCTTACATAGTGAATTATTTTTTTCTTTGGTGGATTAGGTTGCAAGGCCAAACCACATTAATTTGGTGTATTCTCTATGTGATTGATTTACGCTTGCTTGTGTGTTCTCTATTATTCCTAACATTAACTTGGCATGTAAGCCTTGATTGATGAAGGGTATCATGAAGTTTGGCATCTAGAATTTGGATGGAATCCAGACTAATCAAACATTGTTGATGAATGGTGAATTAGATGACAATTGGCCTTTTTCTTGGTTTTCACTTTCTCCAATATGGCAATCCTCTTTTCGAGAGTAGCATTGTCAGGATGGCAATTGGCCCCCTTGGGGATAGAATTCTTGCCTCTCTCCTATCTCGGCCATTGGAATGAGATTTTTGGAGGTAGTTCCTTTGTGAGCCTTCTCCTCTATGGTGACAATGGTGGTGGTTGATCACTTTGGAGGAAAGCCCCCTATTATGGCAATGAGATCTTAAGCTAGCATGCTCAAACTTCCACCCAGGGATGTCGATCACCTTCCGTGATCCAGGTTGACCATTTTCAAGATGTGATGACTTCGCTTAGGAGATGCACCTTTTTGTCGTTGACTTTGGGCATGTTAGCTCGGGCAACTTTTGAAAACCAAATTCTCTTGCTGGCCATGTTTGCCTTTGACTGGAACATCTCATGAGAACTTGTGCTCTATCACCTCTTTGTCAATCCCTAGCATCTCTTTTGGGCTAGATGCAAAGAAATCCACATTCTTTTGAAGGAAGTCAATCAAAGATCGATTCTCATTGGTTGGAAGGGAATTTTCGATGTAGACTTTTTTCCAGAGGTGGTGCAGATTATTTGTACTTCTTGGAGTTGCTTAGTAGGTTTCACTCAGTCTTCTTCTTCTACCTTATCTATTTTTATTGGGAGAAACTCTTTGTATTTCCCCTTGAACATTGTCAAATAGTAGTTATGGGATCTGTGTTGATTGCTCTTGGCTACTCTAATGCCATGTAGTGTTAGAAACATCATGGTCAGGTGCAGGATTGAGACAATGGCCATGAGGGTGCTAAGCATTGGCCTCCTAATGATCGTGTTTAGGTTGAGGGAATTTTCACTACTAGGAAGTCAGTGGTCGCATTCGAGTAATCTCCCATAGTTAGTGTTGTGGTTAATAACCCTTCAGCCATACTATCGAATTGTTAAAGCTGACTAATGGCTCCTTTATAGGCTTTAGTGCTTCTTGGGCAGGTTTATGCTTTGGAAGGCGTCCTAAGTAAGCAATTCAATAGAGCTTCCTATGTTTATTAGCATCCAACCAATTTTGAAGTTATTAATGATCGCATTAATGATAATGCATCATCATGTAAGGTGACCATGCTTTTGAAGTCATCATTCGAGAAAGTGATGGGGCAACTTGTCCTTTGCCGCTTACTCTTAGGCTATACTTCATAAACTTTGCCTCATGTAGGACTTTCTCTCATTGGAAGTAGCCTTCCCAGATACAGTTTCGCCATAGATTGTTAGGGCCTGTTTGGCCTGACGATGAATATTCAGTTGTTGAGAAAAATGCTTTTATTAATATAGCTTTTAAAAGCAATGCTATTAGTGAGAAGTTGTCTAGTGTTTGGACTCTATCATTTAAAAAGTACTTTCAATCTTATAAGTGTGTTTTTTATTACCAGAAATAGCCTGGTATCGCTAGAAAGAAGTCAGAACAATTTTATGGAAGGATATATTATGGTATTTTTTGGTAACGGAGAAGCAGTTAAGGTGCATTGGAGGGAAAGTTCCAAATTTGAGCTTTCACCGAAATGCTGTAAATCAACTTTTGTGATGATGAAACCGCTCTTCGGTATTTTAGCCAAACGGTGCTATTTTATTTCAAAAGTGCAGTTGCTGGTTTAAAAGTACTTCTGCTCCTCTGAAATGCAAGGTCAAACAAGCACTTAGTATGGTTCCTGCCAGCGGTCATCTGGTCTTGAGACCTTGTGCTTCTAAATTCTACCCGCAACATGCTCTTGAGGCCTTTTTTCCATTGCTCAATTCCATAGACATGTGGGTGTATTTGGATAACAGGAATAAAAAAGGATTTGGAAATCTATTGGTGCATATTTATGTATGCAACTTTGTGGAATTGGATTTTCTTGGAGTAATGGACAAGAAGAAAGAAGTTATAATCAATACCATTTCAGCTTATTGCATCTTACACTTTCTTATTAGAAACAAGAAGCACCAGAAAGGTCTTAGTGTTTAAAGATTGTGTTAAAAACGGCCTATTGCATTGGAAATAACAACAGGTATATAGTAGGTTTGGTTTTATAACTCAAAATACTAGTAAAAAATAAATTCTTTTACACACATGAAGGGGAGAAAAGAAAAAAAAAAGAAACATACATAGTTAAGATATTTAAATAAAAATGACTACACTTTAAACACTTGTAATATCTTTTTGTATCACATATCCTTGATCTATTATTATTTTAGCCAGTTGCCTTCACAGACTTTGAATTCATGCCAAATGTGCCTAAAACTTCAAGAATATATGTTGTTAATATTTATAGAATGTTGTGCATGGATACAATGCGGTTAAGTGCTTTGATGCATTGAAGGACCAAATGAGTCCAAGCTTTTTATGTCTTACAAAGATGCTTTTTATGATGCTTGCAAGTGGGCCACATCCCATTACAATAATGCATATATCATGCTTTTCCTCATTGTGTTTTTAGTTATGCTATAAGATTGTTAAGGGCCGAGATTGATGTGGGTAATTAGTTTAGTTTAGCAACTAAGCATTGTATAGTTGACCCATCCCCATTTCTGTGTAGCACATATTTTGATCTGCGTGGCTTAATGGGGTTAACAGATAGAGAAGATCTAGGTACATTTTCTAAGCAAGATGGTTTTACGAATTTAAGTACTTTTGAAAAAATGTTGTTGCAATAGAACTTTAGTAAAATGTACTTTAAGTAAGATATTTTTTAAAAGTACTTTTGGTATTACATATTTGTTTGACTATAATACAATGAAAGTACTTTTATTGTGCAAATGACCAAAAAGGACAAAAGAATTATACTTTAACTTTATCACTAGTTATCTTCAAAAGAATTATGTAAATGATTGAATCTTGAAAAATAATTCTAAGAAAATATAAACTACTATTTATTTAATGGTTATTTTAAAGTGCTTGCATATAAATCTTAGCACTATTTTTATAAATTTTGATTTAATATATGATTAGTATTTTATAAATAATTTTTATTTTACATAGCAAAGAAAAAATTCTTGTAATTAAATAAATTGTAATATAAAATATAAAAAAATTAATTTTTACAGGACTAAACTATTATAATAGATAATAAATAAATTGGTAAGAAAAATTATTATAATAACTCACTGCGTAAAAATAGGAAGACTATTTATCAAATCTAGCTAAAAGTATTTAAAATCTTTTAAATAAATAGAAAACCAAACCATATAAATGAGATGACAGTTGGTCATCAATATCAAATGTTTCATGCTACATATTCATCAAAATGTGAAATCATATATAACAAAAATAGAATCTTTAAAAGGGTTTGTAATATTAAACTAAACATTAAACATATCCTTAATCATCTCATTTCTTATTTGATCACACAAAGCTAGCATTTCTAGAGATGACTCATTGACATTTGCTTATAAAGCCATAACATTTGAATGATCAACATCCTAATCTTCTTCTAATAGTAATTCCTCTTCATTGTCATAATTTTTGAATTCAAAATTTATTCTATTATTCTTCCATATGAAATTATGTATAACCATAGTTGCAACAATAATATGAATCTGGGTATCACATGGATAAGTTGGCATGAATTTTAAAATAAAAAATATTTTTTCCCATATGCCAAATGTCCTTTCAATGATGCCCCTCAAACTTGAGTGATAATAATTAAATATTTCATCCTTGTTTCCAAAATCACTTCTGTGCTTAAAATTAGATATATGATATTATTGATTTTTATATGGTCCCAAATACCCAATAGGCATTGGATAGCCTACATCAACAAGATAATATTTTTCTGTCAATTAAAATTTAAAAATATTTATTAGTATTTCCAAATTACTTTAATGAAAAATAGTAAAGAAAACTTACTGGTTAGGAAGGAATTGAAACTTTAATGGATGAAAACACTTGTATGGTATCTAGATATCTAAATATGATTTTAATCTAATGCCTACGACCTTATCTTTTTATAGGATAGGAAGAGGATAATATTGTTTTCAAATTAGTTAATGCGGGAAGCCCATAGAGAAGCGGAAAATTCATGCTTCTCCCCAAATGTCAAATTTTGGTGTTTATGGTAGCATGTAGTACTTTTAAATGTTTAGCTAAATAGTTGATAAGCAACCATAAAGTACTTTATTGCCCACAAACATCTATTCAGGTTCCCAAAATATGTGGCTAAATGAGGCCTTAGCCCTGTTTAGTAGTCTAACGGCCTGTTGAATGTTCTGAATGTGGTAAGTGATAGGAAGCCTTATGTGGCATTGGAATTTGAGAGTGAAAAAGTAGGTAGACAATTCTATAATGACTATTGGAAGCTAGGTGGGTTTATTATCTAGAAGAATTAGCTCTGAATGCTGAGATCAAGTGGTAAGGTAGTGTGGAGATGATATGTATGCTCAAGGGAGGGTTTTTGGGCTAGCACAAAATTGGTGGACCCACTAATAAAGAGTAGTTGAAAAGGGTGGAATTGCTCATCTACTAAGGTGGGATGTTAGGCTTGTATGGTCATCTTAAGGATAAAAATGAAAAAGTGGGTTGTGATGAAAATTGGAGAAGAGTGCACACATGAGTTGGTTACTTGTGTAGAGATAATGTTTCTTAGATCCCATCGAGCCATTGACCAATGCAGTCATGAGCTACTGAGAGACAATAGCAGTGTAGGGATTGGCCCCTCTAAAGCATATGAATTGGAAGTGGAATAGTTGGGACGAGTTGAGGAAGTGACCTTCACTCGATTAAATGTCCAAAATCAAATGTATCGAAACTGCAGATATTTGATTGGTTGCGATGTTGAGAAAATGCTTTAGTACGTGCTTCACCAACAAGATAAGAACCCAAACATGCTTGTTGCAATGAAGAAGAATGAACTTGGACAACTTGTGTCACTCTTCTAGGTATATAGCCATTCAAGAGTGGATTTTATAACCTTCGAAGACATCCTTTGCCTGGATGTGACCTACAAAACCAATTGCTACAATATGCCATTCGTACCTTTTGTTAGGCTAAACCATCACAAATAGACAATTATCTTCGATTGTGGCTTGATCATCAATAAGAAATTAGAGTCCTTTGTATGGCTGATGTCTACTTTCAAGGATGCAATGGAAGGTCAGACTCCTACTACCATTATTACTGATGAAGACCATGCTATTCAAGCTATAATCAAGAGTATTTTGCTAGAATAGTTCATAAATATTGCCTTTAGCATATCATGCATAAGTTTCCTTATAGATTAGGTAGGTCATACAAGTAGTGTTTATATTATTGATAAAATACCTATTTATGTTGGCTTGAAAAAATTTATTATCATTTTATTGGAGATATTATAGTTTTTGTGGAAACTTTATCGAAAAAATAGATAAATAGAGAAAATTTGAGAGATTTTCAATGAAAGTTTGTAATAAATTATGATAAATATAAGTAGCCAATTTGAGCAAAAAATTAGATTAAAAAATCCACCATTGAATGAATAATGAAAATATTAATGAGAAATGCATATAGGCAGATAAAAGGAAAGTAAATCTTAATAAGAAAAAAATATTATATTAAGTATTATATGTCCAATAATAAGTTATAAAGAAACAATATGTGATTAGTGTTTTGAAAATTAAAACTAAACACCATCTCTTACCTTAATACCAAGTGGAGTGTTATGGGGGTTCCTCTATTATTAGATGACGATGAATTTGCTCCACTTTCTGGGTAATTCGATAATGTATATCTATGATCAAATGTGAAGTGTGGCCAAGTTGAGCTGAGTTGGCTATAAAGAGGGCTAATGCTATTCATGTGATGGGTTAGACCAAGCCGATGTAGCCTGTGGAATTAACCTCCAAGGTCTAAATCGAGAATTATTTAACCCTTGCTATTCGTAATTATGTTAGCTTCAACCGGTTCTTTGCCCTTCCTACTTCTTGACCTTCTCTCATATTACCTAATTGGAGGGCGTGCAACATGATTCTCACCCTAAATAGTATGTGTATATCTCTCTTTACAAGTAAATGGGCTGAATGGTCTTTTATTCTATGGGTATGATAAGCCGCCTCCACCAATGTCACTACTACTCTCGTCATCATCATCATTACCACCACCACCACCACCACCACCACCACCATTATCATTATCTCCACTCTATATTGTTGATTCTTGATGATGAAGAATTACTCAATGCTTGCTAAGACATTTGTAAGCCTCTCTTAACAATTGACTGGGTTTAAGATTATGATAATGGATCGAAGGCTTCTTTTGGGGTCTGCTCTTACTGTAACACCCCCCCTACATCCACCCCTTTTTCATGGGCTTATTAAGCAATGACTTCCACTAGACCACCATTTGGTTTATCTAGATCTTCTAATCACAACCATTCATATAATAGATATTCTCTGGTATTATTCTCCTCAATGTGTGCATGCTATCTAATCATCATAGGATCTAGAGGGTCATCGGACTCCCTATTCTCATCCTGTAGCATCCTCTCCCATAGCCTCATGTTATAATAATAAAGGACTAGCTTCTTAAGTTTCTCATACCCTCATCTATTCCTTCTCTAGAAATGGATAAGAGAGAATGTGCTATAGTTTTGTTTAATTGGCATTAAAATTCTAACTGCTAGTAGCCTAAGTGTCAGGGTCTCCATACCATACAAATTTCATCATTCACTTATAATCAATTTAAAATGATATATTAATACTTGTAAACATTAAGTAAATATGTAAGTCACTATCAGTCAAATGTAATATACATGAGGTTTAAAAATGATGACATACAGTTTAAACCTTTTGATCACGATTGAATAGCCACTGCCTTCCAAATATCTCCTGCGCTTTGCAAAAAGCCATCAACTATTGGAATATATATATAAGGATCAATATTTCTCCTTTACCACATTAAATAAGAGAATGAAGTGTATTCAGTAAATACCATAATTAGTTTTACTTCAGTCCCAAAGTCACAAGTATTAGGGTGATTGAGAAATAACTTTTCAAAGACTTGAAACACCACACCATTAAACTCCATATCCAATCCAAGACCATGCTCATAATAATATTTTGGATTCAAAAAATGTACTGCAATAATAAGATTGCAATTAAACCATAATAAAAGAAGATATATAGCAATAAATATTGTATAAGTTATTATTCATACGAGAGAACTCATCAGCTAAATGTAATGGATGACAAAGCATATTCTCTCAGTAATCTTCTATGATGATAATCACCTATTTCCTAGCTCTCACATTTTTCTCTATGGAATCTATCATAAAATGAAATGCCTCATATAAAGAACCTATATTAGGATATGCCTCATTATCAACCACTCTAAATACTCTATGTATGGGTTTGAGAATACTCAAAACCCATCGCACTTTATCCTAGAAGGAACCTACCATAATGATTTGTCCACCTCCATCTCTTCCTTACTATATGCATATCTGGAATTATGTGACATATCAGTTTTGAATTATGTATTGGGTGCTTGACAGACATTTCATATATTATCCAGTGCAATATAACTTGTAGCAAATTGAGTCTTGACTAGACGTATAATCTCTCTTCTATAATTAGAAGTTTAATGAAATAGTGCCTTCACCTAACTATGATTGTAGATGAATTTACTAATTTATCGGCCCTTTTCTATCACATTATGCATACTCTATCGTCGACCAACATCCTCCAAAATAAGATCAGTACAGTGGGCAGCACCAGGATGTAAAGAGTCCCGAAGGGTGGTTTAACCCAAGAGGAAATTGATGAATTATGTATGTAAAAATTTATTGCTTAACTCCTATTGAAAACATTTTCCTCTTTTCGTGATTGTATGTGGTGTATTGTAAGATAAATAATAAAAATAGTAAAGTGCATGAAGAATAAAATAATAAAGTAAATACACACAGACAATACAATTTTTATAGTGATTCAGGAACCCTATCCCTACATTCACTCTTCTAAGAGTACACACTTATTGTGCCTTGGGTTTCACTATATCCTATATAATGGAAATACAAAAGTGCTCCCATCACTCATCTGGATTTTAGCTGTAGGGGACATAAACATAGTTTTCCCAACACTCTTTTGGTTTTCACAAGCTTACCAGGGAGCTCGCTGCTTTCAAAGATCACCAACAAACTTGATGTTTTCCAAATATCACCACCAACTCTCTAGTTTTCAAATTAACCAGAAAACTAATACACTTTTACAAAGTATTACAATGAAGCATAGGGGAAAATGAGATCTTTTACAACTCTAATAACATATAAAGATCTTCCCAAAATATAAACTAATGGCTACAAGGAAATGCAAATTTAAGTTCATAAAAGATAAATGATGGTTTAAGCTCTTGGCCATGGGTGGAAGAATTTGCATACGATTAATGTCACTTGTAAATTATTCCTTCACCACCTTTGAATCGTTCCACCTTTTCTCCTTAAATAGCTTATTTATAATTTAGACCATTGGAGAAGATGAGTTCTATTGAATGCAGAAACGACTGCAACAATAAATGAATAAGATCATTGAGATTTTTGTCATTGAAGTTTAGGCCTTTCTGATTTGTCTCGAGCTATTGCATTGCCATTCTCTTATAGAGAGGAAGACAAGTTATTATTGAAATATCTTTTCTTATTTTGGCTTGACACAACTTGAAAACTTGCAATGCTGCTTGTTGCCGAAAATAGTGACTGAAACAAATTTGTATTATGAAAGCACGAATGCAAATTGCCATTTAGATGCAAGTCACATAAATCAATTTTTCTCTGACAAGTCACGGCCTCTCTTTGTCTACATTTGTCTATCATCAGTTGTAGATGAATTCGTCCATTAGTTTGTCTATTAGTCAATCCTTCATGAGTAAAATTTATTTATTGTAAATAGTAGATGAACTCTAGATGACACAGATGAAGTCGAATTGATCGATAGACAAACTCTGCTTTGTTTACATAAACTCCTTTAGGAGATTTGTTTGTCAGTTGATTCTTCGTCAATGTAGTTTGTCTATTGTAAATAATGAACTCTGGGTGGTGCAGACAAATTCGAGCTGGATGATAGATAAATTCTCCTTTGTCTTGACGAGTAGACAAAGTGTGATGTTCTTCTTTTGTTTCACATTTGTCTGTTGGAGGTGGCAGATAAATTCTGCTTCATCTTGTTCAAACAGACAAAGTGTAATATTTGTCTGATGTTAGTGATAGACGAACTTCTATTTTACTTTTTCTTGAATGAATTACTTTGCACTTCATTTATAGGTTTTCCTAAAGTAAGTTGTAGACAAATATGCCTTTTGTCTATTCAAATCCATTGATTGAAGTAGCCACTTTGTTTGTGCAACTTCGTCTATCCTCATAATGCAGTTTCTACTTCATCTTCTACTCTCTCTATTGCTTTGTCTGAAGTAAGTAATAGAAGAAATTAATCCACAAACGAAGTGACTTCTTCACTTGTTCTGCATTTTTTGAGTAGCAGATGGAGTTTGTTTCTTCAACTTCTTGCTTTCTTCATTCTTGATTTGCCTATCTTGGCTTAGCCGAAGTTGCACTCTTTTATCTATTCATCTTACCTTTCTATCCTCAAATGAATATATTCTTTTAACTTTGTTGGTTAGACAAAGTTTTCTTTGCTTTGTGCATAATTGTCTGGGTGTCAATTAATTCTTTCTTCATTTGTTTGAGTGTTTGATGAGATTGCTTCTTCTTTCTTTGTCTCAAACAAATTTGGTTTGGTCGATGTAGGTAGTTCGAATCTTTCGAACAACTTTATGCTTTTTGACCATGACTTCGTCTTCAATTACTTCTATTTTGCATTTGTCTATGGAAGTTTCTCTTTGAAGTTAATAAACAAGGCAAGCTTGTTGTAACGCATCTTCAAAGCCTTATTTTCTCCCATTACTTTTGTCTGTGGAAGCTTTAGACAATGCAACCTCTCTTGTTGCTTATCTTCAAGCCTTCTGCTTTATTTTTCTTCTTCATCCACGACCTTTAGTAGTTTAATTTCTTTGTGGAATGTAGCAGATAGTTGTGGCAGTTTATTGCAGACAGTTGTGATCTTGCACTTAGAACTTTTCTGCACTTGCTATGTTGTTAGATTTCAGATACATTATTAGAACATATTTTATCCTCATGTGATTTAATCATGTTGTAAAGCAGAGATAATATTCTTTTCTATTTAGGTGCATAATGTGAAAGCTTAAGTGAGTATGGTGTTAATTATGGTTCATTAAAGATAATTAAAATTAAGCACACCATAAAGTAGAAGATGTACGCTTGCATAATTAAACATTCATGATTGTATATTCAATCAATTAACATTTATTAAATTATAATTATGTATATGATTGTTAGAGATTTAAGCACAAATATATCTTATCTTAATACAAGTGTTGTTATTATTAAATCATATATAGTAATCCTGACAAAGGAGTCCAATAAAAAAGCAAATTTTTTTATAACACTTTCCCAACCTTCTTAAATGCACTTCTATTATTTACAATAATTTGTACTATATGATATTTTGAGTCAAGGGATTCGATCTGCTTCTCAATCAAGTCTTGAATATAAGATGCATCCTTGATATGTTTAGATCTATCCATAGATTTTTAAAACATTATGGTGCTACGATAATATAAAATAAAGTTGATGATACTAAGCTTTGCGGAGCTTGTTCACCCATAGCATATCACAGCCAAGCCATAAGTTTTTCATATATAAGTCATTCCTTTCATCCAATTTTTTATATCATCATTTTCCTGATCAAGATATCCCCCCGATCTAGTGTGTTGGGTGACGAGACACATTTTTTTCTTTTATCTGTAAAGTTTGATTCACAATTTTAAAAGGTATGCTATCAGCCAAATGTAGAGGAACAACACCATAAATGAAGAATTGAGTGGCATGAGTTCCAAGATTTTTCACACTATGTCTACGTTTCTTATACATCTAATTCATCTTCTTGTGCACCCCACTAGCTTGTCCATATAACTTTGGCTACAATCTCCTCATAAATGAATAACAACTTAAAAACTTCTTCAATAATCTCTTTTATTTTCCTCCTTGATCCAACTTCCCTTGCATGCTTCTCCCTTCAACTTCCCTTGTAAAACCATTGAAAACAAGTCTATCCCTCTCCAATCTAATCACATGCTCTCTAGCCCATTACTCCGCTTTGCTAGCCTCCCTAGTCTACTTCATCTGCTCCCTCTTATTATCATCCTCATCAATGTTATAATATAAATCACTCAATTTAGTTGCAATCTCCTCCTGATTTTATGTTTAAACTTTTTTACCACTCGCATCCAACCAAATAGCTTCTTTTATAGTGCTCTAACCTTCTTAGGCTACTTAGGACAATTTCTAACATTCGTGCTAGTCCAAGCTAAGTGTTTCTTTAATTTCGTAATTCTCTTGAACTTCATAATTTGCTCATAGTAGTTGTATTTAGCTCCAAATGGGTTGCGTGGGATCGTCTTCCCATGCTCTGATATAAAATCTTGTGGCTTAGTTTTGCCTCTACTTTCCTTGCGCTCAAGTCTGTTAATATCTCTAAATTTTAACCTAAAACATATCAAATCAAAATAAATTATTTTTTTACCCCATTCACACAACATCAAAACTTTTAAGACTTGAACAATCTTGAATATGCAAATCTTTATAATATACGAATCCAAAAATGTTTAAAAAGGACTCTAAATATTTAAAAATAAATCAAGAAACATCTTTATAATTTTTAGGAAATAATTTTGTTTTCCATAATTTTAAAAATAATTATTAAAAAATTTAAAATAAATTAAAAAATTATATAGGTAGTTTTCTAATTATATTTTAATGTTATTATACTCATCACCAACTATACTAATATACTTGTGAATTAACACAACTCATTTAAATTTATTTATTTATTATTTAATAAATAATTATAATTAATATTAAAATATAAAAAATCTATATTCATAAATTCTATACCAATTCATGTTTAAAACAGTTAAGTATGTTGCTAACTCTTTAACCTAAGCCAAAACTCTCCCAACACCCCCCACCTCTAAACTTGAACTTATCTTTATGACCTATACAAAATACCAACTCAAGAATAAGGCCAACTCTGATGCTATCAAGGCAGCCAGAGCCATTCTTCAGTGTACTGGACATGGTCTTTCCCAAATTTCATTCCCTTATGCTAAACTTGAAGACCTTTCCTTTGCACAAAGTGTTCAAATCATCCCAAAACACTCAACCTTACTTGAACCAATAACATCTATGCCAACCTAGCCTCAAACCATAACTCCATCCTACCCTATTCCAATCTCTAAGAGGACAAGCAAAAAGGTAGCTATCTCTAAGATACCTTCCAAATCAAACCCACACACTCCATCCCATGTACCTAAGCTTCCTAGCTTAGACCTCCCAAAACCATCTACAAAACTAAGAACTCATAAGAAACCAACTCTTCAACCTCCTATCAAAATCCAACCTCAATCTAAACTCAAAACCTTTACCCTTAAAAGACTATCAAATACCTCAGACCCATACCCTACAACTTACTCCAATAAAGCCCCACCTACTCCCTAACCTTACTTGTTTGTCTTGATTTCTCTTTGTACTCATTTGCAACAATTGTCATATACTTATTGTTTATCAATATGATACAATTGCTTTTCATTTGCTTGGGTACACTTCATTACATTTGAATTTGCATTCCATGCTCTTACTTATCATGACATACACTTTCTCTAACCCTACATACCTTTTTAACTATGATAAAAAGGGGGAGACAAGGGATGCTTTTATTTACTAATAGAGGGGGACTAATCATTTGTAATCACTTTAAAAGAGAATCAAGATCGAGACCTTAAATCAACTAATGCACATATTTAGGGGGGCATTAAAAAGGATTTAAAATAACTTTTACATAAGAGAAAAATTACAAACAAATTTCCTTAATGAAATTATTTTTCAAGAGAAAAGAACACTTAAATATTTTATCATCATTAAAAAGGAGGAGAATGTTAAGTCTAGCTCAATATTCAGCTTAATTTTGATAATGAATGAATAATAACAGCTAAGTTTTAAGATGAACAAACATATGAGTGAAAAATATGACACTAACAATTTCATTTCCCAAGTGTTGCAGAAGTAAAACTGAAAACACAAGTTTCACACTAAAGGATTAAAACAAGTGTGTTCAAGGACTAAAACTATTTCAATTATCTAAACGGATCATAAAAGAAGTCAAGAAAGAAGAAAATATGTAAATACAATATGTAAACAAAGTTTTGCACTACAGAGATTCGCAAAGAGGAGAGCCCTTCTTCTACAAAGGTCTCCAAAACAATTTGAAAACATGTCCGAGTTCAAGTCTTTTCACATAGTCATTTATAGAGGAGAGCTTGATGCTACAGAGGTCTGCAGAACTAGTCGTTATTGGTAGTTGAGATTATCAGAACCTATAGAGGAAGCTATAGAGGAGACATCGAGGTCTATAGAGGTCTGAAAAAAACTTTGGCAGAACTATCTCCTCTCTTAGCAATGTACAAAGGACAGACCCCTCATACAGAGGTCTATTTTTATTGCTGACAATAGTCATGACATTAGAGCTTGATTACAGTAGTCTAAACTATTAGTCCTATGTAATAGATAGCTAAAGAGAGGATGGATGAATTGAGCATATAAAAATTATGATTAAATAAAAATTAATGAGCTAAGCAGAAGTTATCACGCAGCACATATGCAATTTTCATATCTATTCATTTGATCATAGTGATTGCTTTACTTCTAAGTTCAACTTCTCCTAGCTATACTTATTTCAGATAAGTAACTATGTGTATAGTAATGTGTGAAATGTGATAATAAAATAACTACATACAAAGTAAAACAATCAATCGGACAACACACATAATAATTTTTATAGTGGTTTGGGAACCCCGTCCCTATATCCATTCTTCCAAGAGCATATATTTATTGTGCCTTAGGCTCCCCTATATCTCATATAATGAAAATACAAAAGTGCTCCTAGCACTTTTTTAGATTCTAGCTCTAGAGAGTGTAAGCAGTGTTTCCAACACTATTCTGAATTCCAGCTTCAGGGGGCATAAACATAATGCTCCCAACACTCTTCTGGTTTCACGAGCTCACCAAGAAACTAACTAATTTTTAAGATCACTAGCAAACTTGTTGGTTTTCTAGAGCTTACCAACAACTCATATAATATGGTTTTCTTGAGCTCACCATCAACTCACATAGCTAATTAACAATACTCATTTTGCACATTACATTACCTCTTTTACTAGGATGATTTGTACATAGTTTGAGCACATATAGAATGATATCACATTGAAGCTCATTAGATATCAATATTCTAGATGTATGATTAAGATAGAACTTTCAGGCTCATTGTCTATCATCATAATGGAGATTGATTATCTAAGAGGAAGCATAGTATGATTAAGAGATTTTACTCGTTTAAGCTCTGTTCTTATTTTTCTCTCAGTTTCTTCAACCTTCTTTGTTGTCACTACACTACCTTTATATTGCTTCAGACATTTTTGCCCGTTGGAGGTAGTTAACTTTCTTTGAATGTTGAAGACTGTTCTGAATTTTCTCGCATTGAAAAGTTTTCTTCTTGATAAACCCATTTGTAGCTAGAAAGCCTGCAGTGACGTCCTTGAGGAAAATGCCTTTCTGATTTTAACAAACACTAGATAAAGACTTTTTTGCTTGACTGACTCTTTCATTATTTTGGAAAGATGCTCATTAAGCTTGAATGGATGCAACCTCTGAACGTTGCAACCTTTATCAGAGTGAAGACTACTTTCCTTTAAAATTTTTTTCCATCTTTAGCTAAGCTTGATTTACCCGGTCTATTTAATAGAATCTGCTCTGAATGAGAGTTTGACCATAGAGTGTAGTCAGCGATGTATGGTACACGTGGCTTTTACTCTTCATGATATGCCTCTAATCATGTTTTGGATTTGTCTCTTGTAAGTAACATACAAAGTGACTCTGAGTAGATCCACACTTCGTCTATATAAATTTATCTAAGATCATTGTAGCATTTTACTTCATCTTCTAGTTTGCCTGCTATAAGTAATAGACGAATCGTAAAAACGCAAATGAAATTCTTCTATTTACTACTCATCAGACAAAGTTCTCTTAGCATACGAAGTTTCTTTCATCAGGCGAAGTGGCTTTGTCTGTTGTAAGTAGCAGACGACTCTTGTTGGCGTGGATAAAAGCTTCTTCACAGCAGCATAATTTCTTTCACCAGTGAAAGTAATTTTGTCTATTGGTTTGTTTGTTGTAAGTAACAGACGACTCTTGTTGGTGTGGACAAAGCTCCTTCTTCAACAGACGAAATGACTTTGTTTGTTATTTTGTCAGTAGAAATCAATAGACGAAGTTGCAGGTTACAGGCAAAGTCTTCCAAGTGGTTCGTCTATTGTAATTGATAGACAAAGTTATGACGTGCAGACGAATCCTCTTTTTAGTCATTTATATGATAGTTTATCTGTTAAAAGTAACAAATGAAACATTGAGGCATAGATGACTTGTTTCTTCAGTGGTCGACTGATGGATTGTCTGTTGCAAGTGGTAGATAGACTTGTAGATGAAGACGATAGACAAAGTTGTTCTTTTGTAATTGCTGTGCTGCTTCTACTTCATCTTCTATATTTTCTGTAGAGGATTACAAACAGGTTCTTTATTCTTCTTTAGTTTCAGATAGACTTTATATAAGAGATAAATGCTTGAATAATTTGACTTTATTTTAGCTCTTCATCTGTCTGATTTTAGCTCCATTTTATCTGTTCTTTTGCAAACTAAATTTGTCTTTATGTTGTAGACAAGCGTTTATTATAAGCAGTTTATTTGACTTATCTGCGGAACAATTTGTCTGAATCTTTCTTAGATAAATGATCTTAGATACTGACTTTATCTGTAGAATATTTATCTAATCACTGATTGAGGCTTGAACGTTATGGCTATAGATACTCCTTGTGGCTTCTTTTCAATGTTCCAGTGTCATTCTTTCTAAGCATTTTTGTCTTCTTTCCGTCAGTGGATTTTGCTTGCTGATGTATTCTCTGTATACACTGTCCAATGTATTTAAATTATTTCCCTATATATTTATATCTGTTTCTACATTGCTTGGGAACATAAGTGTCACTACCATAAATGTTTACTCATATGTTGTTGATCATCATCAAAACTTAGTTATTTGCCATATGCATCGTTTGGTTCAACATAAACTTACTTTTATAGAGGTCTGTAGACGTTAATGACATCTTTTCGATATGTGTATTGAAAGCAAACTAAATTGATCAAAATCTCAACGAATCCATTTCAAACGGCTATGAGTCCTTCCATGGATTATAAATAGAGACTACTCAAAGAAAAAAGTAATTTTTAAGCCTACATTCGTGCATTTATAAGAAAGAAATTTTTCGTCCACAAATCTTTCAACTTCTTTATGCATAAACTTTGATCATACTTCAGGTTGCATGAATCAAGTTACACCAAACTCCACTTCAAAGGAGTTCAAAACACTGCTGCATTGAGTAAATCTTTTATCTTTCAATTCATATTATATACAACTTAGCCTAAGAAAGAGGCAAACTTTTGTACAAGTTTATTTCATTTATTTGTTTTTGGAAGTAGGAAACTTATAGTAAAAGGTTTGATTTTTGCAAGTGGGAATACTTGCAATTAGTTACAAGTTTATTTGTAAGAGTTGGTTGATAAGCTTTGTAAAACTAACATATTATTAAAAGACTTGTGATTAGCGGAACTTAAGACAATAAAAAAGATACTATTTTTGAGAATTTGAGTAGGAACTTAACTCAGACCGAACCACTATAAAAATCAAGTATTGTACATTGTTGTCATTTTTCTGACACTTCTTAGCACATTAGCTATTATTTGGCCAAAAAAATTGTGAAGTCAAATGTATAGTTTTGAAGATAACAAAACTTGCCTATAATTTAGGCTTATGCAAATAAAATTTTGAGGAGAATGTGGATTTAAGTACAAAGACAACAAAATTGGTTTATAAGAACTAACAACATTGATTTTCAAGAAGTGCAAAAGAAATTAATCGAAACACATCCAAAAAATATGCATGCCAAAGGTTTATATAAAAATTAATAAAGAAGGAGAAGAAAGAAGACATGATTCTCCTCTAGAAATCTTCGAAAAAACTTTGAAAAATATTTAAAATAAAAAAACTACATTCACAGGTTAGATACCATGGTTTCAGAGGATAATGTTGCTGTCTAAATTGTAAAATTTTAATACGTCGCTATAGTAACATTGCTATAGTAAAATTGCTACAGTTATTTTCAAAGATGTAAATTAAGCCATCAGAAGTTCTGAAATAACATTATAGAAGCACCTTCGCATCGCTACTATAGTAAAATTGCTATAGTGATTTTATTGTAATAATTTTCAAAGTTATGTTTTAAGGCTTCAGAAGTTTTGAATTAACACTTCAGAAGCACCCACATCTCACTGCTTTAGTGAAAGGCTATAGTAATTTTCAAGAGAAGGATTCAAAGTTCTAAAATGCACTTGTTTCGTAAGTGCTACTAAAAATTGTGACAATAACTTCTAGAAAAAGATTCAGAAGATGTACCCAACTTTCAAAAGTCTGAAATTGTCGCTACTTGAAACATTTTAAAGTTTTCTATGTTTTGAAATTTGAAAGAAAGATTTAGAAGAATAAATAAATGCTTTAAAGGTTTAAAGAAATTATTGCAATCCAAAGTTAAGATATTTAAGAGTCTGAGAACTTGAAGAAAGTGTTGCATTTAGAATCACCACACTTAGAAGTCTAAAATAACATTTCAAAAGCATGAAGAACTTGCTACATTCCAAAGTTATATCATTTAGAGGATTGAAACAAAATTATAGAGGTTAGTTGAAAGAATGTAGAAGCTTCAAAAGTTACGTTCAAAGGAAGCTTCAGAACTCCAAAAGTTGCATTTAAAATTTTAGAGGAAGCTTCAGAGCTTCAAGGCTTCAGAAAATACACATGTTAACCATCAAAGTTTTGAAACACTAATTGCTCATTATGCACGCTTCTGAGGTCTCAAGTGCTAATTTCCAACGTTTGAAGCCACGACATTTCATAACGATAAAAAATTTGAATGTTTTTCTCACATTAAATGAGTTTTATTTATCTCAAGGGTTAGAATTTGAATCCTACTATAAAGGGAGTAAATCTAGGACATTTAAGAAGTTGTTGTAAGCATTAAAGTGAGCATTCATCTTCATTTCCAAAAGCAACAAAATATTAAAGCCTTCAAACCCTACAACTTTCAAAGCATCTCATTAAAAGCTATCACCTATAAGTTGGGAAGCTATCTCTACATTCAAAGCAAAATTTAATCTTCTTCAAAGTCTTTCCCTACGCAATTAGAAGCACTCTTTATAAGTGTAATATTTTAATTTTCTATTATTATTTGTTTACTGCCTTGAGTTGGTATTGAAGGCCAAACTCAAGAAAAACAATATTGATTGTTGGAGCGTGTCTCACAATCAATTTACTAAATTATATTTACGCTCCTCTTGAGCTGGAATCAAGAAAAGTATGGTTGCATTAAGTTGTATTCACTGCTAAACTAGTGGAACCTAAGACATTAAGGAGAGTGCTTTGAAGAATATAGTAAAAAAAATTTCTTGAACTACTATAAAAATTCCCATCTACTATTTGATTATTTGATTGCTTTCATTATTTACTTCATTGAATTCCAAATAGGATTTTAATCATTAAAATGGGTTCTCACAGAATTTTTATTAACCCGATTCACCCCTCGCTCTTGGGTCCCTCTTGGGTTGTGACTTGCCAAAAGGACCAACCCTACCATCTTATTGGGGACTAATAGTGAGCATTTGGCAACGGTGAGCAGCGGTGGCTTTTTCTGACAGAGGAAGAGCAGCAAGGTGCTGCATTGGCAGTGTGCGAGCAGAATAGCAGGCCTACTCAATGGAGAAGGTTAGCCTATTCCCTGAAACATCAGAGAGCAGGAGCGAGCGACAGTGGGTTTTTCTACTGAAGGAAGAGAAACAAGGTAATGTGTCGGTGGCATGTGAGTAGAGCAGTAAGGCTTCACAACGGAGAAGAAGTAGGGCTACATCAGCAACGTGCTAGCAGAGTAGCAGTGGTGTGCGTCGTCAACATTCTTCCTCATCGATGACTTTCCATTTCGATTTTTCGGACCCTCTTTGCTAGATAGGAGAGGTCCCCTTTTCCGGTTTGAGAACAATAGGAGAAGGCAGGTGCATATGCTTGACATAGAGATTATAAACATTTTACTTATCGATAACTTATTTAATGCTTCAAAAGTTTGACAACTTTCTACTTGGTTATTGGTGATTACTTATGACCTTTCTGTTTCTTTTTTAAAAGATATTTATAGTTTCAAAGTCCGACTTAAAAAATGCATGAGAAGTAAAGCCCGAGGAAGCATTCTTAATTGTTTGAGGTAAGTACGCCATCCCTTCTTAATAATTTGTTTAACCATTATATTTAATTGATAAATTCATCCATTTTATATTTTATCATCATTATCATACTACTTTTTTTATTTTTATTCCAATCATTGTATTGTTATATTTTCAAATTTTCAGCTATCATGTATAAAATCAAAATTTTAAAAATTTTATTACATCATAATTATAAAATGCTAGCATCATGGTTCTACCTGGTTTCTACAACCAGTGGAACCAGTTCGAACCAGACTGGACACTTGACCGGTTTGATCACCGGTCGGGTCCTGATAACATTGTGGGAACCGTTGTGCTTGCTCTTTTCGGTTAGGGTGATGGAGAGGCTCTGGGGCTAGTTTTCCTGACTTTGAAGCAACATGATAGCTGTTGTGAGTGTATGATTTTCACGGAAGGTGGTACGTAAGAAGTCATATGTTGATGGGAAGGATGCTTTCTTGCCAGCAGGTGATCAGTTTCCTTTCATTTCTGTTTGAAAAAACTTGAAAACGTCCCAAAAAATTCAAAAGGATTAAAAAAAATCCAGCTTTAATATAAAAGATAGAGATGGAAGTCATTGATCCCCCAGCCACTCAAATGACTTTTTGACTCTTGCCCAATCTAATAGAAAGCAAATGATGTCCATTTGCTTGAGGTTGCCTGCACCACGATGATCATTATATCGAACAAATGTCACTGGAACAGTACATAGGCAAAAGAAATATTGCAGATACAAATAAATGAAGCGAGCAGAACAGTTTGTAATTAGTATGTCTTCAAAAGCACATAAAAATGGAAAAATCAAAATCCATATACTGAGGTTATGATTCTTTGACTGCCAATCCTGTTACTTTCAACGTCAACTTGAAACAGAGAGAAGTTTTAAGGGTTGCTGAAACCTGTGGTATATTATATCAAACAAATATCACTGGAACAGTACACAAGCAAAAGAAATATTGCAGGTGTAAACAAAGGAACGAAGCTGATTATTTTGCAATTTTTATGTCTTCAAAAGCACATCATATAGGAAAGCAATCATCAGATAAAATTGGGAAAAGCAAAATCCAATTGCTGAGCTTATGACTCTTTGACTACCGATCTTGTTACAATTCAACTTTAAACAGAGATGCATTTTAAGTTCTGCCGAAACCTGTGGAATATTGGTTTCTCATTCTGTTGTTTTACCTTGACTTGACAGATCTTTCCAACTCAATTCAATTGCAAACCCCAGTTTGCTCTCAACATTTGCTTTCTTCTCTCACTCAGTATGGTCTCGGAAATGAACGATTTTGTTGATGAAAGCCTTATCCCTGCGATATCTGTTTTAAAAGATCAGGAACAAATGTGAGCATTCCAAACTGAATATGCCAACAACACAAACCATTAGAATATCACAGTTTAAAATAGATGACAGAAATGATCAAGACATATTCACCACAAAAGAATATGCTTAAAAACATACCAGTCCATTTCTATATGGTAACTAAAAAAGTTATCATTGTTCCTTAATTATTAAATTAGCAATATTTATTAAGCTCTATTCTTGATGGCCCAAACCCTCCATGTCCCATTTTACATTTGAACCAGAAGAAGAATGCAAACTCAAATGTTAGAAACTACAAAGAAGAAAGCAACCTTGAATGATTTCAAACTCGTTAAAGCAAAAACAGCCTCCCCAAACATACAGGTTTAGCATGGAGAATCAAAGGGCCTTAACCCAGGGATTGATTAAATACCTATCAAATGAGCCCTCGATGAGTCAGTGATACCACAATTTAGTACAAAGAAACCTGCTAGTTGGAGGGCCATTGTTGTGTACAGCAGATACATGTAAGATCCACATAAACTATCAAGCAAGTCAGAACACAATTAGGCATGACCAAACTATTAAGCAAATCAGATCACAATTAGGCGTGAACCAACGTTCAAGTAAAACCTGTCACCCAAATAGCTTTACTGGACTTTGTAGTACAACTGGTATTCTTTCATTAAAACCCACAAACAACAATAATCTAACCCTATGTCTTGGTTACATATGCTGTTACCAATTTGACAAGAAGTCCACATGCCAATATCAGCCACAGGTACCAAATGGGACTAATTTTTGAATGTATTTCTTGTCAAATCGGGTTTAAAACCATGCTAAACAATGAATTGATCACCCAGAAATTAGTTGAATTGATGAGATTCAGATAGGTTCCAAATACGAAGCCTCATTTCAAGGGAATCACATGCTCTGAACTATTGATTCAATGGTAAGCCAGATATTTAGTCTGTGTTTTCAAACATTGAAATAAATGAGAAAATAGGCGGTTGTCCAGATGAGATACATACATCACAAGAGAGGACATGCAGAAGCAAATTAGACCAATGACAACGTGGAAAAGCATAGTTGGCCAGAAGTTCTCTCGATCCAAAAGTAGTTTCTCAGAAACAAGCGTTGCAGCACTGGAAAATAGAAAGATCCTCCAACCTGATGGCAAGCAGTGGTTGAAGGCAAAAAAAGACGCCTCCTACCAAAAAATAAAACTGCAAATATAAGCTATCTATTCCCACAATGAGGTTCGCTAAAAAATTTCAAGAATAACAGGAATATCCCAAGGTTTAGTGGGGTCTAAGATCAAATGTTGAAATGGCAAACTGCATTGGTTTGTCCACCTACATACCTGGAAATACTGCTTGATGAATACTGTTGAATAAATAATCCTGAGCATCATATCTTTAGTAACAGTCAAGAAAAGTCTGAACTGCCATCTAAATTTTTTAATATGAACTTGTAGGATGCACAAATTTATAAAAAGTTTGCTTTTGCATGAATTATCAATGACATCTGAACCAAGACGATCAGACAGAAAATAAGAATGAAAAGGATACTTAGAGAGTTTGCAGCAATCAATCCCACAGCTCCTGCTAATCGTATCAGTACAATATTCAGAACAATGTAAATTCCCGAGAACACGAGCAAAGAATCATTTGATTTCTTGAGTTGGCTCTCATCAGCCACTGCATGCAGAAATGCTTCAGAAGTTCCTAAAGCAATCATTAAAAGGACGAAAAAAATAACATAAAATAAAGGGGCATTAGAGCTCAGATATGCAACAGTTGATAATTTTCAGATAAGGGGATTCTATTACATAAAATAGCTTTGCTGCATTTTGAGTATTGTGATGAAAATTGTTTATCAAATTTTTATTTTGAATAAACTTAAATTTTCAGAATTGTGTTTCATCTAACAAAAAATTAATCAAATAAATAATCAAGGCATTTTCCATATCATATTGGTAGGGTAAAGAAGACGAGAACCATTAAATGCAGCATGATAATTTTAAAATAGGACACCATGTTAAAAATTATCATAATGATCATGCTTTTGATGATATAAAACAAATGTCATAATTTGAGTCCAAACATCTATGTGATGGAATATTTAATTACCGTGATATCTTTCCACATAACATATTATCACAGCACTTGGTGCAATCAAACACATCGTTAATTACAGTAAGAAGAAAAGACCATACTGACAACTACAATCAAACACATCATTAATTACAGTGTGAAGAAAAGACCATATTGACAACTATGTCATAGTAAAGTGTCTTACCGAACATGTTTGGTACACTAGAGGACATGCCAAATCTTACAAAAGAAGGATAAAAGTTCAAACTTGAAACCAAACAGAATCATTTCCAAAGTCCAACCCCTCATTTGGACAGGAAATATAGTGAGCTCCTCCATTAAAAGTTCCAGAGGATACCCCAATTCTAGCAAATCCAATGTCAACTTGATGTAGATAGTGAAGGGGAGGCAATTATGGAGGAGGCAGGCTCTCGAAAGAAAAGAAGAGAAGAAATTAGGCAAATAGAAGAATCTGAGAAGAATTGAAAAGATAGAAGAGAAATAGAAGAGAACTTGAGACAAAAAGAGAGGGCTTGGAGAGAGGAGTAATTTGAATTTAAATAATTAACTGAAATATCTTAACTCTAATACATGCTACTCTATTTATATTAATAAAATAACTGAAATTGCAAATAAAATTCTAACAACAGAAACTGTAAAATAATTCTTACAAAACAAACAATATAATTAAATTCCAACTTAATTGTCTTTAAAAATATACAAAAAAAAACTTTATATGTTTACACTAGACTCTTTGCAAATTCCATCATTCTCCTGGCCTTGAAAAAACTCATTTTCAATTCACAGTATTACTTTCAAAAATCTAAATCTATTACCATTGTTGAGGATGAAAACTGACTGTAGGAGATTCCACATTGAATTCTTCATTTCTGTAAAACATATCTACAGAAAACTTATAGTTTCTAACATTTAAAGACGATTTATCATCTCATATCACCATGTAAGTCATCAATATATAGGTAAATGAAAAACGAAAATAGAGTTATGGATAAATTCAATTGAAATTTTGCTAATAGACAACTTGAACTCATGGTTTTATATGAATTCTATATCAAGCATTATAGATGTAATATCCTGTAATTGTCTATATTTAGAAAAGTGCATTTCAACATGAATATGATACAAATAAAATTTTGGGAACATCAACGTTCATTTTTTATGCTTGGATGCAAATATGGATTTCAGAAAAGGAAAAAAAAAATTCAATTTTAATGAGGAAATAATAGGGCCTAAGATGACTCAATAATGGAAAGGTTAAGACAAGAAGACCAAAATCCATCAAGAGCGTTCAACTTAATAACACAATTAATTGGGTTATTTTAAAATTTAGATGATGATCAACAAAGAATAGCAGGAAGGCCATCCTGAAATTTTATTTAAAATTAATGGTCAGATGAAAGGAAATTAATGAAATCAAACTGGGAGTTGAGCTTGGAAAAGGACATGATTAGCATTTGGTCAGGATCGTTCAATTTTATGAAAAACTAACCCAATTTAGCTTGAAATTTTTGGTAAGAAATAAGAGAGGACAACCAGAGAATGATCCGTGAATTTCATTTATATTGGACCGTTGAGTGAATAATATTATTGGGGAAAACTAGAATTCTTGGGAATGAACTTTGTAAGTTAAAGTTTTTCAGTTAATCCATTGGATTTTGAAGACTTGAAAGAATCTTAAGAACAGATTAAAGCATCTAAGTAATTAACAAATGTTCAGCAGCAGGTCCAATATGATCAAATTTCAGGAAAAGTAGGCCACATGTTAGAGGATGGGAAATGATGGCCCAAAGAGTCACCCGCTGGCAACAATTCAGTTGCCAGGCGTCAGTGTCTCCACCCCATGGATCATCAACAGAATATTTTACAGCTCCAATACTCCTCATGGTGGATATACGTAGCAGAGAAAAAAAGAAGCAGCAAAAGACGGAAAAGAAGAAACATTAATGGCATTGGAAAAATCCTGGGGCAGAATTCTGAGAGAGAGAGAGAGAGAGATGTTGAGAGGACGAGTTGATGAGCAAGGCCGCCACTCTGCTTCCCTTCTGCAGGAGAGGAATTTCATCCTTCCATTTCTAATTCATCTGCTGCTGGGGAAGTAATCATGAGAAGAAGAGGAAGATTTTTTGAGAAAAATGGCTGTCAAGAAGGATCTTTGGTAGAACGAATGCCCAACCAGAAGCTACAGAACAGGGGAGAACTTCAAAGAGAGGTAAGCTGATCTTGCTTTCTTTACTTTCCAATCTTGATGAATTAAACCAAATTCAACAACCAACCAGAATATTTATGGTTTTGAATGGGAACTTAAAACATTACAAGAATGTAGAAATCAAATGAAAGGAACGGACTGTGGCAATGGGGAAGTCAACTAACTGTTTGGTTTCAGCATCAGAAAACAGGAGTGCCGAAATGGACCTTGACCCTTGCTGACTGGTTAGCTTGTAATTCCCCAAATCTTAACCCATTCAGTTGAAGAACAAGAGAAGGATTTACAGCATAGGGTTGAGACCGTGGATGGTTGGGAAGGAGTAAGGTTGGGGAAAAAAATCTAAAATTAAAACCAAGCTGCCCTCGTGAAACCAATAGGCTGAAATCGGGTGACTGTTCAGGTTGCTGAACCTGCCTTATTCTGCCCATATATGTTTCTGTCAAGCTATGATGAAATGAAAGTTTGAGAAAATGTAAAGATAGTGAATGAAGATAAATTGGTTTTGGCCTGAACAATGGCAGAGTGGGTGCTACCACCCTGCCAGAACATTCACAAGGAATTTGTTTCAAATTTTCAATACAAGGCTAGTTATATGGAATCCATCATGTCAAGTAGCTTGCTTAAAACAAACTAACCTAAGCCATCGCATGAAACAGATGTGCTGAATCATAGTCATGAGCTGGATGAAAGTGGTGTCATGTCAAGTTGAGCCTTAGACCATCACCCCTATATACTTCAATACATCTTGTCCTACCAAAGTGAATTAATACATCCTTTCCATTTGGGCTCCACCTTGATGATTTTATAAAATTCAACCCAACCATTAATCTTATGGCCTTAAAGATCATCTCAATCAAAAGCTCACATTGATCATAAAATTAAAATCAATTTAAGAATGAATTTCAACCCATTAAAATTGTTTGATCATTCAAAGGGGGCCACATGCTTTTAATTAAATATCTAAACTTTCTAAAGTATTCATCCCATCTATAACATTGATTGTATAGGATTTTATTATATTGAATACTTAAGTAAATAGATCTAAATGCATTTGGAATTTTACACATGTTTTTATACTTTTTTAAATGGTGCGGCTACACAAGACTCGGATTGAAATAATTTCTAATATCTTTATTAAATATATAATACTAAATATACTAGTCAAAATGAATTTTATAAAATCATCAAGATGAGGCCTAAATGAAAAGGATGTACCAATTCACTTCAATAGAATAAGATTATTTCACACACACACACATATGGTAGATGATTCAAAGAAACCTCCTTGTTTTTTAAGCCAATAAAAAATAATTAGATAAAATCCATTTCGAACATTATACTTAGCATTATCATTTTAGTTAAAACATGTGAAATCATTTTAATCAAAAGTCTATGTGGGCCACACCATTTAAAGATGTATAAAATTATATATAAAATACGAAAATTACTTATATTAATCTATGCATATACTCAAATATCATAAAACTTAGTAAAATGATGAATTAATATAGGATGGAGGCTTTCAAAGGCATGGAATATCCTTGTGAGTCCCATAAGAAATGAAACAATTTTGAATGGCGGATATTAACTATCAAATGATCCTAATTTTGGTTTTACTTAAATGTTTTTTTATATAATCTTTGGATTACTAAGCAAATAAATGGTGTTAAGTAAGATGATTGGATTGGATTTCATTTCTACTACCCACAGTATTAAACAACAAGAGGTTCCTTTGAACCATTCCCCTGCATATATATATATATATGTATATATATAAAACTAATCCCTTAAAATCGATTTCACCAAACACAAAAGTGGAACTGGTTCATGTGGAGCCCACCTAGATGATTTTATAAAATCTATTCCATCCATTGTGTATGATAAAAAATATTTATTTAGAAATATAACAATTATTTTTATAAAGAGGTGAGCCTCTAAATTTTAATCAATTTTATAGTAAATATAAACCCATTAAATTTCTTACTATGTATGTTTAAGCGCTATAATTAAATAAATAATCATAATCAATATGAATGGGATAAATTTCACAAATTGCCTAGGTGGGCCCCACTTGAACTGGTTTCACATTTGAGTTTTTAGTAGAACTAACTCTAAGGAATTGGCAGTAAAAATGGTTAAAAGGAATTGTTCTCTCAAAATTTACAAGGAATCGACCTCCTTAGCCGTTGGATTGTGTGAGCAAAAGGAGAGTTGTCCATTTGAAGCATCGATTGAAGTGCAAGTTTTTGTTGTGTAAAATGTACATGCTCAACTATCAAATAATCCATCCCTCACACTGCAAGTTTCGAAAGAACCATATCTCCCCCACTACAATAGCTAGCCATTACACATGAAAGTTCCTAGCATCCACACCTATCTTCCCTCCGATGGATAATCTAGCCAATTTCACTTTAAGAAGCATTGCTTACTACAATGTCTAATTACAAGTTGCCTATCAATCGAATGTTCTTGTTTAAGAAGATTACAATACATCCTCAAAAGCTTTGAACAAGTAGTTGTCTTTAACAAAGAATATAGAGAATGAGAGAGCATCACCAATTAAGGACTTATTTTAGTAAATCCCTGAATGGAGATTATTTATTTTACTTTTAAAAATGTTATAATATCTTGAGGATTTCAAGCTTTTCTTTTTAACTTTATTAGAGAAATGGGATTTTTTTGGGATTAAGTATTATGGTATGGTTGAGATAGTTTTGTTTATTTTTTCTTTCTTTGTAATGAATTTAGAGTCAAATGTGTATACAATTTAGCTAATGAGAAAAATTTTGAAAGTAAAAACTGGTGATAGTGCTTTTGGGCAATGGGCATTTTCTTATGAAGTAGGGAAAACAATAGTTGCTCTCAACGGGAAGAGACTACACATTATGGTATTTTATACGTGTCTTCCATGGGTTGTTGCAGTAGAAATCAGACAGGGTTGTGCATACCGAACCTCTTCTTAATACGCCTTCAGCATTCTTCAAACATTGGGCAAGAATTTTTTGAATGTAGCCTTGTGAGGAGGAAGCTTATGATGAGAATTTTTGAATGTAGCCGTGTGAGAAGGAAACTCATGGCATAAGTGTAGGGCTAAGAGAGGACTTTTTATTTTTAGTCACAGGGAAGGGTGATCATTACTAGAGGATTTGTAATCCCAGAGATTTGCACACACTTTGAATGGCCGGCTTCCCTTGCTCCTGCAAATCCAATGGTTGTTGAGAATGATTCCTTGTAAATTTTAATGGAATGATTCCTTTTAACCATTTCCCATATATATATATATATATATATCATCAAAGTGGGCCCCAAATGAGGCTTGACCGTAGAAGTATTTCCCTATATATATATATATACACATGTATGTGGGCCCCATCAAGCTGATTTTGCAAAATCTATACCACCAATTGTCTTTATCATTACTCATTTAATAACGATATTTAAAATCACTTTAATCAGAAATGCATATGGAGCATACATGAGATATGAATTTTGACGGTTTTATATTTACTCTAAAATGGCTATTGCTTTGTGGCTCACCTAATTCATTTTATAAAGATTTTTTTTCTTTTTTGTTCCTAATTAAACACATCATGATAAATATAATGGGAGGCACAGATTTTATAAAATCAGCTTGGTGGGGCCTACATAAACCAATTCCAAATTAAGCTTTTGTTAAACCAGTCCTAAGTGAACGCAACCTTATATATATGTGATCACATGCAAAAGTTTTCACCACAATTGTGGTGAAAATGCTTCATTTTTTATTTTAGAAAATGGATTTTGAAAATCTATTCATTAATTATGTTTGGCATTATGTGTTCAGCTAAGATGCAAAAAATCATATCATTTGGAGACTTAAATGGGTCCTAAAATTATCTCATTTGTAAGTGAATACGCATCCATTAAAATTGTCTTATTGATTGCTCAAATTTAGCATTCCTTATCTTAAGGGCTGTTTGTAGGATTCCTCAATTTGGGTTGTTAATCATGTTTGAACAATCTGATTAAATGGTTAAGCAACAATGTTTTGTTTCTGATAATGTTAAAATCAGAAATGGATTGAGGAGTTAACAGCCAACTCTCTATAAATCATTTCCCTTCTGCTCTAACAAAGATTGGGTCAAAATGGTAAAAATGTGAACATGCGAAGTAAAGACAAAAGGGAGGAGAGCTTGGTGAAGATTTAAGAGCCAAGCAATCACCAAGCCGGTGGCAGCAACTTGCCTGGCCAATGCCTGACTGGATCACCTGACCTAACTTAACCCATGAATGCATTTTACATTGTTTGGATAGACGGAATTAGGAGGGAAATGAAAAGACAGACATGGATGGCCTCAACAGTGGAATCCCCTCAAGATTTATAGGGCTCGATTATGGCGGGCCAAGCATAAGTGTGATGACCTGATGGTTAATGGCATGATGAGGGGTTAAATAAGGCTGTTATGTTGCCTTGTCATTATTGCTATTGTCTCCACCAATTCCATTGCTTATCATTTTCAATGTGGTCACACAGGATTAAGCAACTCTATCAATGAGGGTTTCCTAGCACAATTAGGAATTCAAGTGTTTTGAGTTTGATAGAAGGACCAAGCGTCAAGATAAATCCATAGATTATAATGTGTATGAAAATATAAGACAATGAAATCCATGAGAGGAACCCTATAACACCAATCGTGTTTGGTGTTTAATTTACTTGGATAGGCAGAAGAAAAAGAGTAAAACCAAGCAGTGAGCCAGGAATTCTTCTCAATTGTGGCTTTGAGTTGTAAGTAAATTAAAACCAAATGCATATTTGAAAAGAGTTATTTATGAGATGTGTTATTATGAAATAATGATTTATAGAATGTTTATACCATAAGTTGCTTACCTAATAAAAATTCTTTTCTTAAATTGTGTCTACGTAGTTTCATGATATTTCATGCTTTAAAATTTGGATTCAATTTACATAAAAATCATTGCTTTAAATACTTTATTACAAGAGGATTGGACGAAATTGAGTGCATTTTACATATTGTGAAAATGACGAAAGCATAGAATACATTGAGCATGTGCAGTAAGCATAATGCATAAGTGAGTAGCATGATGGATGTTTGTGTGGGGGGCTTGCTGTGAAAGTAGGGTAATCAAACTAGGTTAGTGGTAACTAAGCATGGGGCTACAAAAGATTTGGTAGTTAAATGAGGTCAGTACTAATGTGATCACTCAGCCTGAAACTAAGATGGTAGTTGAGAAAACTCACTAAGGGTGTAGTATGACTACACAAAACTAAAGCGGTTGCCAGCAATGCCCATTGAAAAGAGAAATGTGCGTTGAGTGAAATGTACACAGCATGCATACATATAGGCGTGCATTGGTATCATTGCATATAAAAGGTGATGAACATGGTCTTTTTCTAAATCGTGATGAGCTTGAAAATATGTTGTTTGAAATTTTGAATTGAATTTACTCAAAAGTGGTTTACTTACTGAACTTCAAGCTCATGCTTTGTTTTTAAAATGTTTTCAAAGAAGAGAAATACAAATGAGCTAGCAGGAAATACAAAAAATAACGTGAGTAGAGGATGTTAGAAGTAAGTTTTCTTCTCTATCTTGTATTGTTCTTATTACTCTCAACCTTTGATCCTAGAAGCTATAGATGGCTTCACTAGGTCAAAAGAATTCCTTGAATGGGGTGCTAAATGAGTGGCTTGAAAGTGTACCCAAAGGTAACTCAACAAACTGGGGCGTCACAATAGAGTCCTGAGTCCCTACGTTCTCTTCTGTAGACAAGTCTCCCAAACTCTGGTTAACTACCCTGATCACCTTTTAAGTTTATATTCAGAAGATTCATCAAAAGTTGCAGCGATTTGATCAACTTTCTCCCTATCAGATAGTTCCTCTACTTCAGCATCTATGATTAAGAAATAATTAGGAAAACACAATGTCATATGACTCTTATCATGATAACTAACGCATTGGATTTCTAATGTTTTCTGGCATGAACTAGAAGCAATGCTCATGAGACTGCTAGTGCCATTTTTCTGAATAAAATTATTACGACAATACAAGTTGTGACTGTATCAGTTTAGTAAATCTCTAAAAGGCCATTTAATCATAAACTTAATAGTCAATTTAATTGTTAGAATTTCTGAAGTTCTAGGGCCTTATAAGAAGTTTTGCTCCAGAGTTTTGGGTGAATGAAAGTTAGGTTCTTTTAAAATTTCAGCTCTAAATTCATTGATGGATTTACTTACAGACGTCCATTCCAGTTCCTGAACCAAACATTGTGCTTCATGAACCTCGCATTTCATGAACAAATCCTCAAATTTATTGAAGTTAGGGGAGCAATTTAGGTTGGGTCAACCTGCAACACAATCAAGCCAACGTGGTTTTGGTAGGATTAAATTAAAACTTACGTTAGAAAAATTGGGTTGAGCTAACCCAAATTGTAAATTGGGTCGGGTTAGGTCTGATGGTCAAGCAACCCAACCAACCCAATTTTCCCACCGCTTAACATAGCCCTTCAACTTTAAATGATTAATTTTGTAAATCCTTTTATTTTTACTTAGCACTTGTAACACTTAGCACCTCTTTTACATAGTATTTTTATCCTTTCATTTATTTATACTATTTTTATCCTTTCATTTATTTACTTGACTAGATAAAATACTTTATTATTTTCAGATTTGCTTAAGCATAGAAAAGTCATAATACTTCATTCCCATCAAATACTTTTTCTACTTACACTCATTTAAAAAATTTATCATAGAACATAGATGATTATTTGTGTTGACTGATGAGACTTTGCATAGATTTTGGAATTATTTTATTAGACTTTATGTTATTCTCAACCTTTTTGCCATTCTCAACCTTTTTTCAATATGAGTAATCAACCCATAACCAACCTGAATTTCAAAAATATGGTTTTGTTAGGATTGAAGTTTTAAAAACTGGGCTGTGTTAGGGTTAGGGTTAAAATTTTAAAATATGAATTAAGATTAGGGTTGGCTCTATCCCGACCTAGCCTGACCCAATTACACCCTAATTGCAGTAATCAGTTACACTAGGTGAACCTTGCCACAAATTCATCCATTGTTGAAATCATTATCTCTTGTAATTAAGAAGATATTTTTTAATTTATTTTTTGTTTCAGCCCATGTGGTAATAGATGGTCCTCTTGAATTATCAATGCTTTGTTAAACTCCTTGCAGATAATATTTGACACACCATGCTAGTTTCATTTTGATAAATTTGAATCATTGGATATAAAATGTGTTTAGCCAATCCAAGAAAGCATTAAGGTCTAACCTACCATTATAATTTGAAACATCAACACTGACTTTCTTAGTACCTTATCACCATCAGAAGAAATCCTTTGGTTGGTCAAAAAACTTATCTGTGAGGGTTATTTAGAGGTTAGCTACCTAGATTTCTTCATTATGGTACTCTAGGTATATGGTGACTCTCAAAACCATTCTCCTAAAATACACCTCATCTAAATATTCGTGGGTTACTAAAATGATATTCGTGGGCGTATGACCCGATTTGCACTTCTGATATGTATGCATGCCCTATATTTTAAACATGAATCTCCCTATCAACATTTATTTGTCGCCAATTGTTCCTTGATGCAACAAGAGTTGGAAGTAGGCTAAAGTTCTTAATTCTTGGGATTCTAAAGCTTTAAAATTCTGAAGGTGACCATTGCAGGAATCTTTACTTAAGTCAAATCCTTGGGCTAGGGGACACTCCCTTTACTCTTCAACAGGACATTTTCCTATTCATACAGTTGCTTGGCTCATTTGTTTGGTCAATTTATCAACTAAGATTGTATTTGGGCTTGCATTCAAGTTTGGAATGCTTGCATTTGGGTTTGTAACGAATATTAAATTCTTTCCAGCTTTTGCACAAGGCTTCTAGCCTAGAAGAAAGTTCAACATTATAAACATGTTGTTTATGTTCAAAAGACAAAAAATAATAGAGTAGAAAGGAAATAGGATGCAAAAATATGCTGATATATAATAGTAATTACAATTAAATAATTAAACAATAAGTTATTACAACAACATAAACTCAATATCAAATTTAGAGGGAAAAAAAAGGCCCATTTGGAATCCCTCCCAAAAAAATCTTAATCACCAAGCAGTACTTTCTAATTTAAAAAACTCTTTCTAAATTTTTATGAAAATAACTGTTTTTGTAAATTTTGAAAATAGAGGGCTGCTTCAAAATTTCAGAAAACTCAAGGATTGTAAAATGTTAAAATAGATGGTGGTATCTGTTGAACGTCTAAGACAGAACCAAATTTCAATTTACAAAACTGGGAACCTTTATGCAGTTTTAGGAACTTAGGGACCTCCAAATTTCAAAAAACTAGAAAGGGAGGGTTTTAAGAAAATAGAGAAAAGTCTTGCCCCTTTCTGTTGGAGGTTGTCTTCCTCCCTGTGCTCAAAGTGACAATGGTAGGATCTCGGCCAACTAGTTGTCCAAGTGGCATCAGGACATGGTGATGGTACTGTTGAATGTCTTCATTGGCTCAATGATGACTAGTGGCAGTGGCTGAGGCGACCAGATCTGAAGACAAAGGTAGCCCACAGTGATATTGTAGAAGAAGACAGACAGGTTGCCAGCAGAGAGGAGCATGATGTGGAGGATTTGTGGAAAGTGGCGTGGTTGCTGGAGATGGTCAGGATCAAAGCTTCTTGCGAGTGTACCAAATTGTGCATAGAGCAGGTGTCTTCAGAGAATGGGTGGAACTGGCTGTCAACAAAGAGCAGGTAATTGCAGCAGGAATTGCTGCATTCGATTTTGCATAGGAGCTGTCAATGGGAATGGAAACTTGTGGAATGGAAATCTGCTTGAAATAGGAACCGCTGAACATATGCAGAATGCATAGGATGTTGCAACAGCATAGAGCAACAATTTATATGAGACAACATTGCAACAGCAGTGTGTGGTGCAGTCACATGTGGATGATAAAGATTGCAGGGGCCACAAATCGGACTGGCCAAGCACCAGAGGTTGTAACAGCAACAGTGGAAGGAGAAGATAAAAACAGTGGATTTGTTATTGTGGATGTGTGAAGAAATGTGAATTGTGGGGAAATCCAATACAATTCTTGTTGCTCTGAGATCGAAGCTTCAACTCTGATACCAATTTGATTTAAAATGTACAGGAGAAGAAATTAGACGAAACAGGATTGATCCTCTTTAAGGAAAGAAAAGAAATTAGAAATGCAAAATTTTGAAAAGAATAGAAATGATAGAAGAAAAGTAGAAAAGAATTAGAAGAGAGAAATTAGAAGACTTGTAAAGAAGGAGAAAAGACTTTGAGAAACAAACATAAATTTCCATAATCAGATGCACCGTCTTAACCCCAATACATATTACTCTATTTATAGGTATCAAAGACCCAAAAATTGCAAATAATTCCCTAATAGAAGAACTTGTATAATAATCCCTATAAAATAAAAATTACAATTAAGTTCCAAATTAAATGTCCCTAAAATTATGCAAAAGTGAAGAAACCCTAATATGCGTGCATCAGCCTCATTGTGTTTTCCATCAGAACTCCTTGAGCATCTTACAACAATTCAACCCTTCTAGATTTTTAGGCGGCACGTGGCAAATGATGGATCAGTGGTTGTTATGAGTAGGCCTCCTAAATCAATCATTAATGAAATTTACCAAGTCAATACTTTTGTTACTTGGATCAGCCTGGAAAAGATGCTAAAGCTCCATGTGGTGGAAGTTTCCAATCAGATTAATTGAAATTCTACAGGATAACAGTAAGACCTGCTTTACAGGACAGAATGTCCCCAGTCAAGGAACAACTTGTTTCACAGGAGAGTACCATGAAATCAAGATACATAGATGGATGAACATAAAATGAGTTGTGTCATTTGCGTCAAACTGGAAGCGATGCTAGATCTCCATGTATTGGAAGTTATCAATCAGAATAATTGAAATTCTACAGGAAAACTGTAAGACCTGCTTCCAGGACGGAATGTACCCAGTCAAGGAACAACTTGTTTCATAGAAGAGTACTATAAAATCAAGGCAAATGGATGATGAACATAAAATGAGATAGTATACAATTAGAAACAATGCATTCTAGCAAACTTAAGAATTAAGATAGCACCAACAGTTAGCAAGACAAAAGTAAAATTAGGTGCTTTTGCCATGTTTAATGAAGACCAAGAACTACAACTAATAAGTGTAAGTTGGTAGATAAAAGAAGCTATAAAAGAAGGAAAGGAAAGACTTAAAGAAATGAGTTGTGGATGTAATGAAGGGCAAGGACACATGCTTTCATCAGAGAAAAGGCTTCAAAGAGCAGAATGGCACATTAAGATTCATGAAGTGAAGCACATGACAAGCCTTCGTTAACAGTGGTGGTGCTGGTGGTAATCTTACATGCTACTTCATAGGTGTGAATAACATACTAAATTTCATGTGAATGAAAAATTAAGCTCCATACAAGTTGTACCCCATACACTAACATAAGGAGAATTCAAAATAACCACAACACAGTGTAAAACTAAGAAAAATCGATGCCACGGATGCCATAAGAATAAGGAATCCTGGCAAAATTCAGCAATTAAATGAAAGAAGATAACCAACCATTCATAGCCAAAAGAATGATATAAAGACAATAATAGCGAAGGGCAGTTGGTGCTTCTCCATCGCTCCATTTCCTTCCATACAGTACTCGAACGAGAACATAAGAGTAGCTTGGACCAAATGCCATAAAAACTAGACCTGCAACAAATCCATAAATACAAACCATATATTACATGCTTGCAAATTCTCCAAAAGAGATCTTGCTTACAATAAGGCCTTAGATTCTCATTGACAAAATTAGTCCCCAAGCACAAGCACATGGACTAGAGAAATATTGGCAAAGAACTTTCAATGACTACTTTGGACAGTCAGGACAGAAATGACAGTACAATTGCAACTGAATAACACTACGGATGAAATATTTGTATACAAAAATATTTTGACAGAAGAATATCTTTTGCAATTGGATATAAAATTTAGGTTTAATAATATCTTTATTCTGCAGACTAAAGGAAGAAACATCCATGTGAACGCATGCATTGCACCACTCTGCATTACAATATTTAAAGGGAAGATAGGTTTATTAATCTCTACAGGTTTACAGAACTATTAATGAATAAGCACCAATGCAACTAAGAATTCCATTTCCAAAGAAATTTTGTGTCTAGCTACATTAGAGACATTTTCCCATTTTCTTTCCTCAGTCTAATAACTAGGGAAATTCCCAGTCATCATCAAGCTTTATTTCAGCTACAGCTGTAGTGCTGTACAGAACTGCAGACCATGCCCTGTTATCCACTCCACCATAAACTAAATATTCAGTTATACCTTAATATCATCAAGTCTTCTCTTAGATAATCCATCCAGGGCCCTCGGACCTCTCTCACTGCCCTTGTAGAGCCTTCAATTTGTACAAACTGCATCCTAAGCATAGCAGCAACTGGCTATCTATTGCAAGTGACTGAATTATATCAAGTTCGTCACCTCTTTTTGAGTTGATTCTACTCCCGTTTCAATCAAATGCACCCCTTTTTTGTTTCTATCCTCAAAAAATTCATTATGCATTTATAGAACATCACTCAGATAAGATCATCCAGTGACCAACTCAAAACAATAATTAAGTCAATTTCTTTTTGAAAAGGATGTTCATGATGATTATCATGCTTAACAGAGATCATGAAAGCACTATAATGCAACCGTTGGATATTATTACTAGAAGATAACATCCAAGTCTAGCAATATAAGAGATTTGTTCATAGATAAAATTAGAATTGAATTTCGAGTTATTTGTTTTTTTTTTAACAATCTACTAGTATTGGTTTGGTAGGACTTTAGTGTTAGAATTTGGATTATTTAGATTTTGTATTTTTTTTCACTTTTCTTGTGGGCCACTCTTGGGGCATTAATGAAGCCCATGCAGTGTGAATAGAGTCATATTTGATAGCCCATTGGGTTGGCTTTCAAATGGACACAAGATTACACATCCAACTGCATTTAAGAAAGTTACGACCCATCTAAAGAAGGGCCATATAGAGTTACGAATTTTAGGGATATCTTGGTCCTTTATTTTAAAGCAGTTACATTTCACAGTGATTTAAGAGTTATATTTTATGCACATGTTTTCTTCTCTATAGATAACATAGATGTCATTCGGCAAGATAGACATTAGTAGAATGCAATAAAAAAGATTTGTGTATCCTTTTTAAAGGTCGCAATGTGACTGCAACCTTGTGCCCTCTATCCATGCTCTTCCTATTCTTCTTTAATTTGATACTTTTCTCAATAACCTAATTCTCTAACTTTTCCTTTAATCCTAGCATAAGAATTGAGCTCCCAATGATTTTTTTTATATTCTATTGTGAGGGGATTTTCCAGACATGCTAATTCTTATCTTTGGAGATATTTTTTGAGAACTTTTGAGTCTACAATGATTGGGGGTTGATGTGTTCCTTATTATGAACTCATTTGAATTCCTAATATTTGTGATGTCAGTGGCATAGATTTGGTAACAACATTAATTAATAATTACTTCAGAATTTTATTTTGATATCAACATTAAATCTTGTTTTTTGGCATATTTGGATCTAAGATGCTAGAATAATTATCTTTAGGGATCATTGCACTTCTGTCCAGCATCACTTTTACTTTTGGAAATAGACATCAGGCCTTTAATTATCACATGCAGCTTAAATTTCAGTTTTTAATATTTAAAATCAAGCACAAATATTGCTTTTCACTATGGACAGAAAATACTGCAAAAAAGAATGATACAAATTAATAAAGATGCCAAAAGCACAGCCTTAATTTTGCATCAGTTGTAACAATTATTGCCCTGTAACAGGTAAACGTGCCCATGTTATGGTTACTTACAGCCACAATAGCTACTATATAACAGATTTTGAAAACAGTTTATGCTGACAATGTAATAGGCCCTTGGCTCTCCTTGACAAAGCAGTATTTTCAAATCAAGAAAATGTCACAAGTCATGAACAAACATTGAAGCGGTTTTTACTCCCAACCTCCTAATGTTTTGAAATTACCTTACCTCATTACAAATAAAACTATCCAGTACTTCCTTTAGGCCTAAGTAACATTAAGCAACACAAAACAGGCAATTCCTAAACTCAATGATTTCTCATATCCTATTCTTCCCATCATGAGAATTCTGTAGAAATAATGAGAACAATCAATAAAATCTTAACAGGAAATTCTACAGCAACAAACTAAGACTTGACATCTACATGCTCATCAATACTGGTGGGGTCACCTGTACATCTTTTCTCATTCATTCTTGAGGCCATGTCATATTATGGACTGGCTCAAACATTAGATATATATGGATGCTTAAAGACGTCCTGGACCCTAAATGCTGCCTAGAGGAATGTGTAACAGATATTCAACTTATTGAAAGGACAAGAGATGGAGATCATGATGCACTGTGCCCAATCTGCACATACTTTAGGCACGGTCGTAGAAATTAGAGTTCATTTATTTTATTTGGGTATTTGAACATGATGAATGGTTTGAATTATTGTTTTATTTCTTTAGCTGGGACTTTTATTCTTGCATGGCTTTTGGGGTTTTACTTTTGACGCTATAAATTGAGTAGCATGTATTAGGATTTTCATCACTTTTACAAAATCAAGAATATAATTGCTTCCCTATTGTCTTTTATTCTTTCCTTAATTTGCCTTTTTTTTCTCTTTCTTCCCTTCTCATTCCTTTGATAAGATCCTTCATCTTTCTTCCCTTTTCTTCCCTTCTTGTCCTGTATAAACAAGAAATCTTAATCTTGATAAAGAGATGAGGGTAATTTCAAAACAATGTAAGGAAAATAGACTAAAAAATTGTCAATGTTAACTAATGTTCTTTTGGTATTTGTTGATGAGGTACACATCAAGCCAATATTCAACAAGCAAAATGTAAGCAAAAAATAAATAAGTGTTCGAGCATCTAGGATTTTAAATGCACAAGTAAGAATGTGAATTATATATATATTCCCATGAGCTAAATATTTACAACCAACTGGAAATCTCTCCACTAGCTTTAAAAATATTTTCATGGGAGAATCTTTATCTCTAGCATGCCAAACAAAATATAATTAAGACAATAGTAAGGTCAAGAATTAAATGGAAAAGCATACCAATCAAGACAACAAGCTTTAGGGCCTCTATGAGCGATCTCACTAACTTTGGGCTCTTGTGGGGGGGGACCTGTCCTGCCAGGAAAATGTAGAATTAAGATACCCTTTCAGGAAAAGATCTCTCACAACATAGAAGGTATTTTATGCACATGCAATAATCAAAGTTTGGCATAACCTTCCATGAATAAAGTTTCCTATATTGAGATAATAAAAAAATTTACATGATTTGAATCACAACTCAACCTTTCAAGATTATAGGATTGTTACATGATTTGAACCCCAACTCCAGCTTTCAAAAGAAGTTTATTTCACTGATTTGGGTTATCACACCTTCAGAACCATAACTCATAATTACAGGATTTGATTATTTTCCCTCATCCAGACCAATTGTTGTATCACATGCTTGATAAAATAAATAAATAGAATAATACAATGGATTTTTACATTCAACAGTGTTGTGATTGGTGATTATATAGTAATTGTTTCAGGCTCAATAAATTCATCCATAAATATGTTCAATAGCATATAATAAATTAACAACTCTCAATGTAACCTTGTGCATTTAAGTTCAGGCAACTCAATTAATATAAGGGTTAGACCTAGGCATAGGTGGAACCCTTAACCAAACCTATCCAAGTTGCGCCCCCCCTACTTAGCATTAAGTGGATGTAAAAGTGTTGCTTTGACCAATCAACCAAACAAACAAGAGCAATGGTACACATTATGAAGTGATCAGAGCACCAGCAATGGGCCAAGGTAGCATCAAGATGAACCTTGCTATGTTCAAATCATTTCAAAAAAGGCTCCATGTAAAAATACTCACAGTTTGGATTGACTAATGACCTAGCAATGAAGATAGAAAACATCAAAAGAAGCAGAGTTGAAGATTGAATTAGTAGCAAAAAAAGCATATTTCTTAAGGCAAATTGCATTACTAATTAGAAATTTTGTTTCCAATTAGAAAGTATATTTTTTGGGAAATTTGGAAGAAACGGTAATTTGTTTAGTAAACATAGAAATAGCACAAGAAAAAGAATGGAATTTTGTAATTGGACAGAACTTCAGTTTTTGAACTTCGCCATGTCTTTAGACATTTTCAAGTGTTCTTATGCACATGAATGGTAATATGAAAGGCAACAAACCAGCCAGCCTCACAATATGTATAAACCATGCCTAGAAATTAATTTTGCTGCTTTGCAAGATCAGCAAGAAAGTTAAATTCCCTAAGACAAAAACAGAAGGGACAGATGAATGAAAAAAGGTCATACATCAGCTGCTTAAGATTAAGCACTCCACTCTTTACAAAACTTAAAACAATCTTATAACCTTAAAACAATCTTATACTGCTATAAAGGCCCATTTTATCAGAAGTGGAACACAATTTCTACTCCAATATATAATCAAGATGTAAAAGAAGAAAGATCAAACCTGATGTAAATTTAGCAAATATAGTATATGAACTTTCTTCAAACGGAAGAAACACCAGTCTGACCACTAAACTACCTGAAATAGCATTACAAAGTCATTCATATGAAAGTAGCAACTTCATACACTGCACTACCTGACTAGCATTACAAAGTCATTCATATGAAAGTAGCAACTTCATACACTGCACTACCTGACTAGCATTACAAAGTCATTCATATGAAAGTAGCAACATCTTACAAACAGAAGATGCCAGAGGTAGATTTTGCAACTTTTAGCCATCCATTTAGTTTTGTTTGTTCCAATCTAAGCCTAAGAATATTAAGCGAAGGATTACCTAATTTGTCCACAAGGCCATATACAGCTTGGTTGTAGGGTGTTTCAAACCAGACAAGAACCAATTTTTCTCCTTCTTGAAGAATCAGTTTTCGGAAGGATTGTCCAGTGAATAACAAACACATTTCTAAAAGCTGTTTATCATAATCCAATAGATTCCAAAACCTGCATTCAGGGAGAACAGGGGAGGTAGAAAGGCATGAGAAAACTAAGAAATGCTCATGGAAATATGATTTTGAAAAGACAAAATATCAATTAGATCAAAGAAGGTGAGTGATACCAATAGGTAAACAGATAAAACAATTACATGAACAAAAAGATTTAATGGATGTGAAGAACATGCCTGAATGGAAAAAGATAAGAAGTCCTAACAATGCGAAAGAGAAGGAAATAACCCCAGTAACCTAAGAATAAGCAAGCACCATATGCAACCTGTGAAAAAGCAAAAACAATTCCCTTTTCCTGCCAGAAACATTTCAATTACTGCATGACCAAATCAGAAAATTGTACGCAGAATACACAAGCAAATTCAAATACAAGAAATGCAGACAAGGTTAACACATACAAGAACTACGTAAGTCAAGCTGATTATACTTGTTACAGAAAAGAAGTCCAGAACTAGAAGATCTAATGGGTTCGATAGCAGGTCATCACCAACATGTTGTCATCAACAACAGCCCAACCACCAAAGCCTTTTTCCTGGATATTTAGATCCACTTTACAAATCTAGTTTCACTTATCATCTAATTACAAACTATAAATCTCAGAATTGCTAACCATTATCATATCATAAATTGTAAAAGATTTGAATCAAGTTGTATTGCAAATCGTATCATAAATCATAAAGTTTCTTAAAATAATGAAAAAAAAAAACAATTGTTAGACTGAAGAATACACAAACATCTCTATCCGACTAGTATGCACCATTAAAAGTCACCTATGATAACAAAAAATGTAGAAAACTTGTAAAACAGTTTTCTTTGTCTCCAAATGGTAAATTGGTACAAGCGGTGGATCATGTATGTCACAGTAATATCCCAATGCCAAAATTGTTCAACAGAAGTATTGGGTTTAACCTAAGTTGCACCGACCTAGACCCAATCTTTCTTAAAGTTTGGTTAGGACTGTGTACAAGTGTTAAAAAGATAGGTTCAGCACAACCTGATTTAGAAATAAGTTTGGGGTGGGTTGAACAGTTGGAAACCTGACTCAAGTTTCAACTTGATTTCCTGGACTGTTAGCCATAATGTACATATAAATGCATATAAATTTGTGTTTCTATTATAGGTTTGATACTCCATTTAATTGATTGGATAATAACTTAACTAGAATCTCATTAAAATAACTATGGTATAGTCTTTTATAGATTTTACTCAATATTTTAAGCACATTTTTTTTGTTATTATAGTATTAAATAAATACAATTTTTATAGACTTATACAAGTACTTGCCAATAAGACAATAATAAAACAACATAAATTCATCTATAATTGTTTATATATGATGTCACAGTTAAGATTTTAAAGATTTTTAAGGTTATAGTTAAGCAGAATCTAATTCAAAACTAACACAAATTCTTTACTTAAGACAAATTTAAAGTACACATTAAGTAACCCAAAGTATCAACCAAATTGATAAACCAAAGGCAACCTGAAATTTTTAAGGTTGGGTTGGGATTTTTTTAAAATGGGGTTAGTTTTTGGTTGACTTCAACGCAGCCCTAATTCTAAGAACTTAAATAATTTCAAAAGCAACCTGCTTTGCATAACTAATATCATTTTCTATCAAGATAACCATAAAGTGTAAGTTCATAATTAGATATGAAAAGATAAATCTTTTAGTAGGTGTTTTATAACTATGAAGACATTGTAGTAGGTGTCTTAAAACTATGGGAGTTTAAGATTGCATAACTAAAGCCTTCAATAACCCAATTCTAATTCAATACTAAAGAACATAATAAGAAGTTACAAATTTTAATAACTATGATTTCAAACTGAATAAATTTGGCATTGATAAGCACGAAATGATAAGAGATAATGAATTTTAATTTATGATTCATGAAAGGATTCTAGTTTTGGTTTTTCTCATTTTGTTTGTCGGTTTAATAGATAGAGAAATGAACTTCATCCAAAAAATTTGTCAGCATCATTACCAAGGCCAAACCAATATTCACTTTATTGGTATAAAAAAATGTCATATTGGTAACCTAGGAAAAAGATATATTGTATCTATTGAAGATAATGTCTTTTTATAGGGAACTTTATCAGTAAAATAAGAAAATTTTTAAAATGAGTGAAATTTTAAGAATTTTTCAATGAAACTTCATAATAAATTAAGATAAATAAAAATACACATTTAGAACAAAAAGCACTTCATTACATGTTAAATTTAATAAGCAATGAAAATACATTGGAGACAAATACATTTACTAAACAAGTAAAGAAAAAACATAATATTGGGCAAGTCATGAAGATATCTAATATGATTGGAATTTGAAAATATACCCAATGTTCACAGCCAGTTATATTGAATCATACATACATACATACATATGATATTCTAAAGTGATGTTTCTTATTCTAAAGGTATATTTCATTTATAATAATTTATTATGAAGTTTCATTGAAATTTTCCTATTTTTTTACTTTATTTTTTTTCATTTTAGCAAAATAGTTCGGTAAAATTAGCAATAATTTCTCCAATATTAGTGAAATTTTTTTTTTACCTAGGTTAGCAAAATTTCTCAGCAAAACTCTGAACACTGAGCATTGCACATCTTATCTTATTTGTCTTACATGTGCCATTGTTATGAAAGTAAAGAAAAAATTGAATCACAAGGGGAAAAATACCATTATGAGAGAAAAGGATTAAAAATTAGTATACAAGGTATCCAGTTCCTTTGATATGACATTTTGAAGGTGGAAACTAATGCATATTTTGAAATTCAGAAAAAAAAAGGGAATGTAAAGGTATTTCCTTGAAAGTGATGTCATCAATTGTACACCTAAATATATTTGCTTTTAGTTGGTCAACATACATTACCACAGTAGAATACTGAAAGGCATAGAGAAACATGTAAAAGAGGTAAAGAGAAAAAGAAACAAATGATTCCCCAAAAACTTCCTTAAAAACTTCACAAACAATTCCACAAAAACAGAAGGCAGAAAAGTACAGATGGTGTGGAATTTTCACTTTTTCATAATAAATTTGCAGAAAAGGAACAATTTGGATGTTGTAGACCGAGAGGTCCTTTCAAATGTGCAAGCTAAAATGGTCAGAAGTGGTAGCAGTAGCACAATACCAAAGCATGATTTGAAACAGGAATTGATGGACAGACCAATTACAAGTGTTAACTGAAAACACAGGGAGGTAGAAAATCAACATTAAGGCTGTCAGCAAACTAGATCATGTCATGATGTCATTATGGGCTTGGGCAAATGTTTTAGACTTTATGTCAAAAAGCCAACCCAGTTACAACCCTTTAAAAGCATCAAATAGCCTCCACATCATATCCAAGCACAACTAAAAGGAGGGAAAAACTAGGTTTCGTCTGAAGAGAGGGAGAAATGATTTCTCGTATTCTAAACCTAGTAGCCGACAAATAGCAAATAAAATAAACAGTTTAAAAGAATCTTTGAGAGAAAAGAAAGATTTAAATAGAAGTCATTCACAAGTTCTTTTTACAAATAAGAACTAAGAACTTTCCTAATAAAACCCTTTCCTCCAGCATAAATGAATCAGAACACAGGAACACAATGAGGTTCATGAACAAAATTTCTCAGGGCATTACCATGTTACTTTGTTTAACAATGAGGATGTAGGTTGTTAAGCAACGTGAAAGAGTGGCCATAGTTTCGATCCCCAGTCGCAACTTAAGAAGAAGCAAGTTTTGAGATAGTATATACAAAGGTTCAGCCAACAGCTCCAATATGCAAGCAAATCCTGCCATAAAATCAGCAACTGCGTTCAGCTTATCTCCCAGTGACTTTAAAGAGGATGTCAGAAGTCAATTTATCCGACTGAGAAAGAAGATCCAAATGAAACACCATTTGTTTTATTCTCTTTACAATTATGCAAGCCATCTTTTCCCTAATACTAGCATCCCTAAAAAACGAGTTAGAAGTGAAATTTCATGTGATTGTTTATCACAACTCATTTTTTAATCTCTCTCTCTCTCTCTCTCTCTCTCTCTCTCTCTATTAAGAGTTTCCCAAACCACCTCTTATGCTTAATAACACATATCAGAATAAAAAATCCAGTTCCCCAGATAATTGAGGACTTCATGCATAATGATCAATAGTTTGACCACTCTCCCTTCAGACAAATGGAGTCCTAGAATACTTGAAGAGCATGCACCAGTCAGATAGTGAAAAACTGGGAAGTACTTCCAATGTAAATGATGAAATTACCATTGATCAAGATAGCCAGGGCATATGGATCAGAAAGTTTCAGGGTTCGCAACCAGAAGACAAAAAGGCATCCAGCAAATGTGATAAATATTCCAATAGGAAAAGTCATCCAAGCTATTTTCAATAATCTTGCTGTGTTTTCTTCCAATTTCTCGCCATCACTGTAATAAGAATGATAATATCCTTAGATGATATGCATAGTCATATGAGACAGAAAACCATTGCCATAGCATAACAGAAATGGCAATCATTTCTTCAAAGATCTACATTGTACTATTCTAAAGGAAGTATAAGAGCTTACAAGTAGACAGAAGCTACAGGAGTAATGGACAGAAATGAAACAACATCTCTTCATTCATAAACACGAAAAAGTAAATAAAAATCACCACAAGCAAACAACCAGCTTGATTTGTAGCTAAAAAGGGGGAAAATGGCAGGGCAAACAAAAGATTGAAACTAAAACAGATGGGGATAGTGAATGACAGAAGGTTGACTCATCACCTGGACTCCCCACCTGAGGGGATCCCTTCACTCACAGATGGAGTAATAGTCAACACTTTTCAGTTCCATCAATGATAGATGAACTAATGCGTAAAATCCAGATTAAAGATAGATGATTAAAAAAAATAAGAAAAGGCAGAGGCGCATTCCCTGCACGCCTTCCAAAAACCCCCACATAAAGGCACACTAGCCCATCAATAAAACCTGAATCTGGAATGCCTTTTCCTCTTTCAATAAATTTGGCAAGATCATTAAGCTGCCTTTTTCATCGTAGATTGATGACAGAAAGTCAAATCTTCTATGAGACTGCTGGATGTTTCAGCGGCCAGATAATTAGTATCCTTGGGGAATAACATAACCTTGAAATGCTTGATGTCACCAGAACACTGCGAGGCCAGCCTCAGCTGGCCAAGGAAACCAACCTTGGCACACACAGACAAGACAAGACAAGACATTTGGACAGGTAAGGGAGGCAAATGCCTGTTCTACCCAAATCAATCATGCAAGATAAGATTAAAAATCTGATACTTGCACAGACTGACCAATGCAACATGGACCCATACTGGGTAAACAGCAAACCTATTGTCCATTCCAAAGGAACAAGAGTCAGTTGTTCTTGCTTCAGAACTTGATTCCTTAGCTAGTGAATCATTGAATTTGAAGCAGCAACATACCAAGGCCACAGAGCAGCTTAAGCGCCTCAGATTAGAGAGTTGTGAATCAAGTAGCAGAGGCAAAGCCTCTGAAGACAAATGAAAATTCTTTTTCTTAAGTAATGTTGGGAGTGGGGCAGCTATTTGTCCCATAGTTGTTAAAGGCGTAAGGCGCACCAAGGTGCAAAGGGCTCTTGAGGCCTAGATGAAGCAAGGCACACATTATATAAAATCAAATAAATTTAATTGTATATGTAATTTATAAGAATAAAATACTAAGATTACTCAAATGTTAAATATAATCTTATAGAGGGCACCAACTTTGGTTAAGCCAAAAAAGAAGGGGAGATTGGAGAAGTTAAATGTAACAGCCCAGCTTCTACAGGGTACTACTGTCCGTTTTGCCACCTCAGGCCCCCGCAGGTTGCCCGGCACTGGTGCATGGAATTGTCCCTTCCACCCCCACACAGGCTAGCTTCGGGCGCATCCCGTCCACGCATCTCCAAAATATGGGACACTTTCACAACCGAGACCGGGACACTTAATCTAGGACTCCTCCTCTCACTTGGGCAATATGGGATCTCACAATCCAAGTCCTAATTGAATGTTGAAAGTTTTTTCATTTAATATTTTTTTAGGAAAGTTCAATCGGGCACACCAAGTATACCTCAAGGTGCAAGAGGTGAGCCTGGGTGAGCCTTGAGCCTAGGCACACACTTAGGCGTGCCTTTAACAACTATCATTTGCCCATAGTTTTTGACAAGCTAATTTATAGCTAGAAAGGGGCAAATGGCAGGGCAAACAAACGAGGAATGTCCAATGATTCCAACAAATAACTCTAAAGTTTTCAAGAGAAACATCCAAGAAATTGAGTAAATTACTGCACTCACTTTAATTGAAGTGATAGACGCAAGAATAGGACATGCCTCAGGCATATCCAAGGCAAAGTCCAAATAGAATGGTCCTTGAAAAACTCATGTCAAATTAGGTCAACAAGATATGAGTGTACAAAGTTAGATAAATTTATCACTCAATAATTCAAACTTATTTTCTGGTTAAGTTTCAGGTTGAAAGGTTCGCATCCCACAAGCAACTGTTATTTTTTAGCTATCTAACCATTGCAATATTCTAGGTCATTGGTAATGCCCTTACTTCCAACCATTCTTTTAATTTTCACCATATCCTGCATTAACTTTGACGAGAAACCAATTCACAGTTATGGATCATAGCTACAAGTTGGCTAACCAAAGAAACAGAACGCGAAAAATAAATGGTGATCAATACTTCTCAAATAACTTTGGAAATTGGGCATCAGCAAGTCCATAACCAGTTGATGATAGATGAAAAAGAAATAAAAGAAAGAACAGTTTATGTTTCTCAAATAGATGTCAAATTTAGGTATTGGCCAGTCCACAACTAGTTGGCTGTTTCTGGGCAAAGGAAAGAAAAAAAAATTGATGCAACTGGAAAACATTTTGATTTTTTAAAGTTTTTAAAGTCCACTTAGGAGCTGGAGGAATGGTCAAAGGCAGCTACTACTCCTACACTCAATCAGGAATTTTAGAAGTACAGAAACCTACTAAAAGAACAACTAGACTACCTGACCAGAAATTAGCAAAAGCACTATAACCAAGACAAATTTCAAAATTAAAGAAAGAATGCACATATATTAATATAGGAAAGAAGGTATCACCATTGAATGTCTGCTCGCAAGCATGCTCGGCGGAAGCCCTCCCGACTAAGAAACAAAATACAGGTCACAAAAAGATGGAATTGTATGGCGTAAAGCTGCATTAAATAGAAATAAAATATGAGAACCATATAATGCAATACACAATTTCCACTGCATGGTAGTGCAAGTGCAACTCGAGGGTTAACAGGAAACCAGCATCAGCATCTACCTCGAACTCCGCTTAAATGTTTGCAAAGGAATTTGCATACAGTGCATACAACATTTAGATAAAACAAAAAATCAATAAGAGTGGAAAGGAATTGAAAATACCGCGTAATCTTCTTCGGTGAGGTGCCTCACAATCCACGAATTGAAAGCAAAAGGGATTCCTCTCGACAGGAACTGAGTCGCTGATCGGCAGCATAGACTCAGGAAGTAAAAAACCATTCATGAATTTTTAAAAAGGAAAAAGCAAAGCAGGAGAAGATTGTAGCAGAGAGAGAAACAGCAGACCCAAGAGATACTTGAAAGTATGAGCAAGATTGAAACGATCGACTTCTCGTGCAGCTGAGCAACAAGCTTCATCTTTCTCCATCTCCGCCAACCCTACTTTTTCAAAAACCCCACATATGTTTGCTATTTTAACGGTAGCAACGGTTTGGGATTTTCTTCATTTTCTTTCTCCCATCCAACGGCTGAAATCCATATCTCGCCCTGCTCTTTCCTTGAACCGGGAGCAGCATGGCCAGCACCGACCCCGAGCGGGCAAGCCCACCAGCAATTCTGTACTGGCCGAGCCAGGAACAGATTTAAACTGGACTGACCCACGAGTCACGACGCTAGCGTGCCTTTGGCGTTTGGGCCGGCCTTCCTGCATCGTACCAAGGATCCAGGTTTTGTGAAAATATAAAATAATTATCCGTACAAAATTTTCGATGAGTGACTTAAAGTTGTCCACTATACTAATTCTACGGCTTTAACAAGGCGCATGATGGGATCCAATTTTGGCATTGCTTCCTTTGTCTTTTCTCGTCTACCATTTCAAATGGACACGTGTTTCAAACCCGCATTCCTTGGTATTTTATTTCTGTTTTTTATCCTTCTTCTGTTCTCTGATAGAATTTACGTTGTCAAATATCCATATCATAATACGGTCCATTCGCATATGATCTTATTAGAATAGCGCAAAACGAAATTTCTAACAGAAATTATCGTACGCACTCAATATATATATATATATATATAGATATAGATATAGATATAGATATAGATATATAAGAACCCATGGCTCAATGCTTCAATGCTCAGTAATATGTGCATATGGGAACAGAATCGGTAACTGGGCTCTTACCTGGTCCGAGTTGCCCCAGTTGTCGATTCAAACAACAAAACGCTTGAACCGTTGAAACCAGTGATTTGACTGTCTGAACCGATTTTACCGACCTGCCAATTTGGGATCAGCATATCTTCATATTTATGAGGATTTTTCCACTCTATTAATCCGTAGATGATATGGCTAAAGGTAATTGCTCGTTATGCATTTGTAAAAGAGATCGATATTGGGGCTGACGGGTATCGGAGGTGTTGCATATGCAGCTCTTACCACAAAGAAGAAAGAGAGTCTTGTATTGGCCACAAAGAAGAAAATTGGCATGGGTTCTTGACTCGGTAGATGAAAGTGTAAGATAATATTTTACATATCATATGTTGTTAAGGGCCAATTTTTAGGTAAATTAAAAATCTATTCCATTAATTAAATTTATAGTTATCATAAATTTTATATTTTCAAAGCTAAAACCATTCTACTTTGTTCATTAAATTGAAATTGTCATGAGTTATAAATTTTAAAAAATTAATATTATTAAAATTTAATTTTATATAAAAATTAAATTTTTTTTAATATATAATAATAATATTATGGTTCAAATTGGTTCAAACTAACATTTAAACTAGTTTGAACCAAACTGATCAATGGACTAGTTCAGTTACCCATTTAATTCTGATAATATTCATCTCTATCTAAGCTAGGTTGTTGTGCAAATCACAAGATGGTTGTAGAAGCCGGTTAGTTGATTTTTAACATGGTACTAAAACCTAGTCAGTGAATGGATTTTGATTTAGTGATTTTCTACTTTTAGGTGTTGTTTAATTTCTTTTTCGCAAATCTTATATATTTTTTGAGTATAACCTAAGCATATTGCCTTTAAATTTTATTATTTTTGAGGTTCTTGTCAACCTGAACTTATGAAAACTAAAAAGTATGGATTTATACTTATTTGATTGGACAAGATCTTTGGGATGTTGTTAATGGTGCATCACCCAAGTGAATCTGAGTAAACTTTCAGCGTGGAAAACAGAAAATGAGAAGGCCCTGCAAGTGGTCCAAATGTCATTTGGGTCTTAGATGTTGTGTTACTCAAAGAGACATAGGAGCGGTTGGCTACCACATATGAGAACATAATTACTGCTGGGAAGGTACTTTTTGGGAGCAAAATTGTAAACCGCCAAGCAAAAGCATGACTCTTTGGCAAAATTTGTAGGAAGAGTTGAGGACATTTGTGTCCGACTATGCCGGCCTAAGTTTTCATTTTACAATTCAATGGTTTTTTTATTTTTTTATGATTTAAATATGATAGAAAATTTAAAGGGAAAAGGTTAAAGATTTTTAAAAATTAGGTTCCTTTAAGGTAGGGGTGGTAAGGCTAGTGAGAAGAAAAAGTAGGGGGAAAAAAAAAAGCGACAGCTCTGGGCTAATTGGGCAGGAGCATGTTGTTTACTTAGAGCCCAAGAATGAATCGACGGGTTGAAAGAGTCCTCATATTTTGATCGGAGTGAAAATTTCTACTATAAAATATACATTAAAATATTAAAAATTTAACATATTTTTGTTATATTTATTATAATATTAATTTAAAAAATTCTTTTATTATATTTTGCCTTATATTTTTAATTAGGGTGTGTTTGGTAATGGAAAAAAAGAGTGAAAACCTTTTCACTCCTTTTTTACACTTTTTAATATCAATGGACATCTTAATATCTAATTAGGAGTGTAAATCGAGGCGGGTTGACCCGAACCCAATCTTGACCCGACTGTGATTGGCACGAGGTTGGGGTTGGGACAAGCTTCTTGGTTTTGCAGGGCAGGTTGGTTTGGAAAGTGTGACCCGAATTGAAAATCTAAGTCGAGACAGGTTGATGTGGTAAAAACCAGACCCAACCCGCATTATTAGTAAACTTTTTTAAAAAAAAAACCTACACCTCTCCCATGTACCCTATCCAGTTGTCCATTATTAGAGCTACCTAAACATTGTTCTAATCTAATTGTCATTACTTACATAAATAAGTATTATATGTTAGTATTACTATATATGATTTTGATGATAACAAAAATTATATTAAGAAAAGATATATGTGTGCTTAAATCTCTAACAATTTTATGCATGATTATGAATTGATAAACGTTAATTGATATAAATACATAATCATGAATGTTTAATTATGTATGCACACATCCTTTACTTTATGGTGCGCTTAACATTATTGATAATTCATGCGTTAATTTGTTAAATTATACTAAGCACCATATTCACTTAAGCTTTCACAGTATGAAATTAAGATATATATTATTGTAAGGCCTTGAAAAATTTTAAAAATGCAAATTTTTGTTATTGTAAAGTTTTGGTAATTTTTGCCGAGTCGACAGATTGTATAATTAAAATTTTGAGAAAATTATTATGAAAAAGTTATGAAATTGAATGGATTATTAATATAAACATGAGGGTGAGGTTTGGGGTATACTAAAGTGTATTAAATAAATCATTTAAGTGAAAAGGAAAATGAATTTAAATCGGTGGAATGCCAAACCTGTAAATACTGAAAAAGATAGATTTGTTTTATAAAAAAAAAAATATATATATATATATATATTAAAATAGATGTAAAATCCATATTAATGTGTGTATGATGAGGACATATAATAATCAATGATTTATAGGTGAAGAAAAATCAAAAATTGCATGTGGATAGCTGAAAAATCAAGTTGCAGGTAATTTTTGGCAAATTTTAGTTAAAATCAAATTTAATTAAGAAATAAATAATAAAATTATGCAAATATTATATTTAATGATGGATAATTAATTTGGACATGTGATTTATTAAATGAATAATTTACATGTGCCAAATATGAGGACCAAATAAGATTTTGAAAATCAAAGATTGGATGCATGCGTATAAAATTAAGTGGGAGCATGGACTAGCAATAAAAAAATTAAAATAAATATTAGCTACACCCATCTCCTTCCAATGTCCAAGCACCTCTTCAACATAGGTTTCGCTTCTCTAAGCATCCCAAGCCTTCTAAGTGAGGATTTCAACCCATTTTGGTTGGGAGAAATTGTAGGGAATGCCTACAAATGAGGTTTGCAACCCACTACATCTTAAAAC
>JAYJMB010037344.1:0-33675 GCA_036873735.1 Pouteria campechiana | reverse complement strand
ATGATTTAATTTATTTTATTGCTTGATCACTAATATTATGAGTTAGATTATTTATCAAAGCATGGTTAAGGTACATAGCATATGCTAAACCATGAGCTCCCTTGAATGAGAAAGATAGATGGTGTAACAACCTGGTGCTACAGTGCATATTGTCCGCTTTGCCCAGTGCATCCTTAATAGGAACCTCACCGACCTCACGAATTTGTCCCTTCTGGGGCCATACCCCTCCGGGCCTGTCCCACCACTCACCCCAAAATGGGTGACACCTTTTCAACCAAGCCTCACATATTTAACCTAGGATTCCCTCCCTCACTCAGGCGATGTGGGATCTCACATCCACCCCTCCTTTGGGTTGCCATGTTCTTGTGGCATACACCCCTGTAGACTATTGGGAGTCAACTCTGATATCAACTGTAACAACCCAACGCTACCATGTATATTGTTCACTTTGCCAAGTGAGGCCTCACGGATTTATCCATTCCAAGGCCACACCCCACCGGGGCCGTCCTACCACCTGCCCCAAAATGAGTGACATCTTTACAACCGAGCGTCACATATTTAGCCTAGGACTCCCTCCCTCACATGGGCGATGGGGAATCTCACATCAGTTGGTATCCGAGCCGACTCCCTATAGTCTATGGGGGTGTGTGCCATGAGGACATGATAGCCCTGAGGAGGGGTGGATGTAAAATCCCACATTCACCTAATGTTTTCCCTTCAAATGAATATTTTGCAGGTGATGCTGAGCAGGCCAATGCAATAAACTTTTACAACCAGAGGCCACAGAATGATCCAACTCAAACACCTACAATCCTAGTTGGACGAATCATCCTAACTTCTCTTAAAACAATGAAAGAAGTCAAAATTAAACTAGAAGCTCGTTTCAACCTCAACTAAAGAAGCCTACACTTGAAGAAACACTACAAAATTTCATGCAAGCAACATAACTAGAGCTTCAGAATCATTCAACCAAATTCCAAAATATTGATTCCAGGTTCCATAACATGGAGGCATTCATGAAAAAAATGGAAACTCAGTTAGGATAAATTGCAAAAGTAGTACAAGGTCACAGACCTAGGAAGTTGCCTAGCCAACTAGAGCAAGCTAAAGAAATTGCAGCAGAATGAAGTGTTGAAAATTTGTAGAAAAAGGAAGTTTGTCTTGCTTAGACGTTAAATAAACTGCTTCTTGGGAGGCAAATCAAGCTATTATTTTTTAGTCTTTTCAATTTTCTAGAAGTAGTGATGTTTTCGAATTAATAAAGTAGGCTAGTGCATTAGTTTAATTAAGGTTGTGTTGATTATGAAGTTGTTAAATTACATTTATATTTTCATGGATGCTATACTTAATATATCGTTGTTTCATATTTGATAGGGTAAATGCATAAATAACGATTTCAAGCATGGAGAGCAAAAAGGGTGATGAAATAATCAAGAAAAGAGATTTTTGAGGCAGCAAAACCAAAAGGAGAAAGGGCAGAGACAGCGAGTGGGTGCCTCCGACGCCCTCTTGGCACCACTAGTACCAAGACCATTCAAAACAAATATATATATATATATACATATATTGCAAAGAGGCAGTGAGGTGGCACGGTAGGCACCCACCTGGCGCTGCTGGCGCCACCTCATGTCCTCCTTAATACCTACCCCCACATTCACCTCCTCACAACCCCTTTCCCCCTTTTCACTCAAGCTCTCATCTCTCTCTATCTTTCTCTCCCAAACACCTCCTCAAAACCCTAAACTCATTCCTACACTACAAAAATTCAAGATTCACACCTAAACTCTTCCTTTTTCCATTCCATCCTTAGATTCAACTCTCCCACTCCACTATTCATCATCTTCCTTAAGAAATTTTTCAAGTTGGTTTGACAACTTTGTCCACATCTCTTGGAATCACAAGTAAGTTGCTTGGATCATCTCAATATTTATTCCATTAGCTTTCTTGGTGAAGTGCTTTGCTTTTATGGTGGTTTGAGAAGATTTGGAGTTAGGTTTTTGTGTATGGAGCTTGGTTTAAGTTGTGCACATCGTGTTTGGTGAATTGCTCATGCCAAGTTAGGTGTGATTTTTGGTTGGGCATATGTTGTAAGATTGCATATGATAAGAGTGGGTGTGTATTGGGATTGAATTTGTGAAGATATCAAGGCATTTGTTGAGAAAATTCTATATGCATGCTGTGTGTTTGATGAAATGCCTTAGTGAAAAAAGTGACTTGTTCTTGTGAAGTAAGCACATATTCTTATTGGTGCTTGTTATTCTTTCATAGTTAAGTGGAGTTGTGTGGCTTGGCTTTGAAGAGGCTTGGTAGAATTGATTCATTGTGATTGCTCAAGTGTGGTGCTCATACTTTCCTTCTAGCACTGTCATCATGCCTCCAAAGAAATCTTTGTATATCGGTCCCTCTAGGAAGAGAAGAACAAGAGATCCTAGTGCACCTCCTGTACCCACATTTTTTAATGAACAAGTCAAAGAAAATTTTAATAGTTCCATGATTACTCGCGAAGGTATAAGAGAAAGAAGCTTGGATACAACCTACACTGATATAGTTGACCTTATTCAAGCTCAGCATTAGATGTCCTTCATAGCTCAACCAAAGGTGGTAGTGGTGCCAATGCCAAAGTGCAATTTAGAGCAGACTTTAGGGTGCTAAAAGTATTGGTATGTGGTCAAATGGTTTCTTTTGATAGAGCTACTATTAATCAAGCTTATGAGTTGGAAGATATTGAAGATGACGAATACTCTACTTGGTTGGCATAAGGACTAGATTATGATGCTATTATTTCTTACCTTGCTCTTTCTGGCAGTAAATGGAAGACTGTTCATGACAGGGGAATCAATTTTCCAAGGGGGTGGTTGGAGGCAACAAGCAAGGCATGACTTTATTTCATTTTAGCAAAATTGTTGCCTTCCAACCATATGTCTAATGTTACAAGGGAGAGAGTTTTTCTTAACTATGCCATTCAAATAGGGTTGTCTATTAATGTGGGCTGAGTGATTGAGCACTCTATTATCTCTTTCATCACTGGGAGGCTCACTAGTGGACTGGGACACCCTTCACTCATCTATTGATTGTGTGTCATGGCTGGAGTTCCTACCTCTGCTCAAGAGGAACTTCAACAACGTCTGCTGGTCATCAATGATGTAGTGATAGATTCCTTTGAGAATATAGTGCATAGAAATGCAAGGGCAAGTCCTTCATCATCACCACATAGGTCTCCATAATAGAGACCCACTTCATTGGCCAATCTCCAAACTTTCCTCATGGGTGTTCAATGTTACACAAGGCAAATGATGAGGGACCAATGAAATATGTACAAGTATATGGTGGATCACAATAATACCCTTACTGCCATGCTTCAAAGCTACAACATATCACCCGACGATACCTTCATGTGCTTCCCACCTCCACCTACACTTCCTGATATGCCAGATGAAGATTCGAGTTAGGCATAAGATGATAGCTCAGATGAGTGATCCATTTCAGGGAAATCCTTGTTTTCCACTACTTTATTCAACATTAAGGACAATGTTTTGTTTAAGTTTGGGGATGTTTGGCATTTTACTTGTCTTTATGGATGTTTTTGTCTAAGTTTGCGGGTTGTTGTAGTTTATTTAGTTTGTGAGTCGTGTGTTTAGTTGGCTTGGCTAGTTTGGATTTGCTTATGTGTTATGTTTAAAGTTTTATTGTGACATAATTAAAGGAAATCCAAGAGAAACTATGTTAACATGTTTTAATTGAATAGGATAGATTTTGTCTTGATGATCAGTAACAATGCTGAGTTTTTTATTACAATTGCACATAATTTAGAAGGAAGGAATGATGATACCTCGCTATTTAATGATTCTTATGATAAGTCTTTCTTTTTCATGATTGATGAAAATTTTATTAAGCACATTATGTCATAATCATGCAAAGTGTATATTAACCAGTTGATGTTGATGTGAATTCAGTGACTTATTTTGGTTGACACAAGCATTTTAGAACTCGTTTGATTATTCCTTAAGGCGAAATCCTAGATTACATGTTTACTTCGAAGTGATTTAGGTATTTTTTTTTATCAGTTTGAGCCTTTCAAGCTAACCTAGTAAATTTATGTCACTAGTGTCCTCTTTGAACCTTCATGAAAGAATCGCATTTGCAACGCATGTAAAAGACCACCATTCAATTTTCTTTCTTTAGCCTCATCATCTTAACAATTTCAGCCTGAAAAACCATGCTTGACTTATAAGAGACATATTGTATACATATGGTTATTAGAGAGGTATGAGTGAAGCAAAAGAAATTAAGTTTGGGGGGAATTGAAAAGAAGAATGCCTAAAGAAGAAGAAAAAGGACAAAAAGAAAAAAATTAGTAAAGAATCATCTTTTAAATGAAGGAACCACACCTCCATGAATTCAATAGAAAACAAATTTGGGGGTGTGGTAGTGATATAGACCATAATAGGGGGGATCACATCCCAATGACCTTGACAGAAAATAAGTTTGGGGGGTGTGATAGTAATAAAGCCCATAATAATAAAAAAAATTAAAAAAGTGAACATTCATATGCATCTTACCTTATAATTCCTTATTTCTTTCCTTTGTTAGCCAAACCCAAGGCCCCATTACAAGCTTAACAAAGACCTATTGATCAAAGTAAATAGAGTCATCTACATTAGTGGAGAGGGATTATGAAAAGCAAGCCTATGGTGTATTTTGTGAAGATCATTAGAATCACTGGTTTGCACATTGTTGACTGAAAAGTATGTATGTAGAATGAAATTGACATTACACACACACACATTTTTACTTCATGAAAGGATTGATGAAGCATGAGTTTCATGAGATTACTTGGTAAGTGTCTTGAATGATTTCTAAATTATATGTAATGTATAATTTGTCTGGCATGTTACTGATTGATTGAGAGAAATTATCCTAACTGATTCATAAGTTAAAATTTCTAGTTTGCTCGAGGACGAGAAAATAAGTAAGTTTGAGAGTATTTTATAAGTGAATTTCTTACACTGATATTACACTTATTTAAGCTTATTTATTTGCAAATCCTTATCACTTTTAGATAAATTTAATGCTCATTTTTTAGATTTATAGGTGCTTTGAAGATTGGAAAAAGAAGAGAAAAAGAATGGAAAAGAAGAAGCTTAGAGTTGGAAAAGAAAATGGCTACAAAGATAGAGTGAAAAAGCAACACAGAACAACGTAGGCAACCGGCACCGCCAGTGCCAAAACCGGACACCACCACCGGGCAGCAGGCCAGTGCCACCGGCACCCATAGCGAACCATATTTTGCAGATTTTTCTGCAATTTCATATTATGAGGCCTTTTAAGGAAAAACTTGGGGTTTTTCAAGGTTCTTCCCACTTTCGTCTTTTAGAGTTTTTCTCTGGGATTTAGAGTCATTTTTGAGAGATTTCTCATTGAGAAGAAGGGATTGCAAGTAAGAAAGAAGAAAGAGAAAAGATGTTCTTTAGTGTTATTATCCTATCTCAGGGAGTTGTTTTATTTTCTCTTATGAACTAAATTCCATTTTCTATGGTGACAATGTAGCCCTTTTTGATACTCTTTGTTATGGATTGTTGGATATTATTAATGCTAGATGATCTTGTTTCATTCATGATGTTATTTGTAATAATTTAATTTAATTTATTACTTTATCACTAAAATTATTAGTTAGATTATATATCAAAGCATGGTTAAGGTATACACCATATGCTAAATCATGAGCTCCCTTAAATGAGAAGGATAGATGGTTAAGGTACACACCATATGCTAGAGTATTCTATTTTGGTTCTCATGTTCTTAAACTTAATAGGTTTTCACCTCAATTATACTACACAATGTACGTAATTGGAATGAGTAAAAGCACTTGATTTAAACCCTCACACCTAACGGTAATAATCTTACTTTTGAAAGAATGAGCCCAAGTGAGGCATTAAATCCAACATTCCATTGGCAAAGAGTTATCATCTTGTGGTGAAATTGGATCCCTAGACTTCTTCATCTTATTAATCTTTCTACACTATCTTTAGCTATTTATTTTCTTTTATTCTAATAAGTTTCTGAAATTATACCAAACCTTATTCCAAGTCTGTTTAGTTTTATACCGAGTTACAAAGATTAATTAAGTTGGTTTGCCATTCTATATGGGATCAACCCTTGCATTACATACTATATTGCTATACATTTGTACACTTGCGAGGAATTATAATTTCAACATCAATAGCTCTAATAACATAGAAAGATTTTCCCAAAATGTAAACTCAATGGCCATATAGATATGCAGATTAAAGCTCATGAAAGATAGATAACGATTTAAGCTCTTGGCCATGGATGGAAGGATTTGCATAAGGTTAAGCTTATTTGAAATATCTTCCTTCACCACCTTTGAATCATCTCATCTCTTCTCCTTAAATAGCTCTCTTAAAAACTTGATCATTGAAGGAAGATTATCTTCATTAAATGCAGAGATGAAAGTAGATGAGCAGGAAATAAATGTAGAAGACCGTTCTGAAAGTCTTCCATTTGAAAATGTTGTCTTCTAATTAATTCCCATGTGCTTAGAGTCGTTTTATAGTGACACCTTGACATAGAAGAAGTTGAATAGCTAATTCAAGTAACTGATGAATGAAGAGATGCTGCAGTGATTCACAGTTTTGGAAAGAAGATAATAAATTCTGACAAATTCAGCTGCTCTACTTTGACCAGTGCTTTATTGCATTTGTCTGAAGTTAATATCAGATAAAGGCTTTTTCCAGCTGGACAGAATCTCCTCATCTACTACTTTGTCCATAATTGATTCCAGATGAATTTAGGCTTCTTCATTCTCAAATAAACGTATTTTGCTCTCTAAACTTCTTCCATTGCTACCTTTTCATTGTCTCTTCGAATAGTATGAGATTTTGAATAGAATATTCAGATTAACATCTTTGAGCATATTTCAAAATTTTTGTAACTTAAACTTTCTGAAATGTGGTAGATGTTTAAAATAAATATCTATAATCGTGCACTTGGAAAATTGAATGAGTTCTTGATGTTTGATTCTTGTTTAGCACTTAGAACCTTCAAGCATTTTGTTATCCTTAAATGGATTGTCTATTTTTACAATCTTGAAAGGTTGTGGACCGCTTCAAAGAATATTATTACAAAATAAAGCTACTATAGAGTGTTGAATTTTTTGTATATGAAAATAATGAATTTTCACTGTAGCACGGTACTATAGCAAATCAATATAGGAACACTTTACTTATTATTTATCTGAAGTAAGTATCAAATGAATAAGTTTATCAATGGGTACTGTAGCAATGTTATTGTAGCAGATCGCTATAGCAGCGCTTTGTCTATTATTTGTCTAAAGTAAGTATCAGATGAATAAATTTGTTTGTTAGTACTACAACAATGTTACTATAGCATATCACTGTAGCAATGGTTTATTTGAAGTATCAAATGAAAAAGTTTGTTTATTGGCACTGTAGCAGGTTACTATAGCAATTCGTTTGTTACTTCATTTGCGACTTCGTATGAAGCTTTGTTTTAGACAAACTTCATTTTCCACTTTGTCTAAGATAATCCACTTTGTTTGGTACTATAGCAGTATTGTAATATTTTACCATAGCAAAAGTACCGTCACAAAATTACTATAGTATCGAACCTGCACTTGAAAATTTATGCACTTTTGCCATTTGTGAAACTTGGACATTATTCATCCTAAATCAAAATATATTTATCCATATATAATATGCATAAGTTAGTGTATGGATAAATCATTTAAGCATAATTTTTATTTTATGTAAAGAATATCTTCTATGAAGTACACTTATCAAAATATGTTTATCCACACATAATCTTCACAAGTTGTAGAACATGGATAAATCACATATTGTATTTTTCAATGAAAGCTTAAAGTGATAACTCCATAAAGCACATGATATATCTATGATCCAACATATAATAAACAAGGTTAATACACTATTCATTCTCTAAAATAATTTATGTAATATGCTTGTATTTAAAATCTTACAATAATGATTATTTATATCTATGATCCAACATATAATAAACAAGGTTAATATACTATTCATTCTCTAAAATAATTTATGTAATATGCTTGCATTTAAAATCTTAAAATAATGATTATTTATGCCAAGCATATTTATCTTCATTTTGGCTTCCTAAATTAAAATAATCATTAGCATAGATTAAGTCTTAAGACAAGTTTTATTGTCATCAAGATCATACAACAATCCCATCAGATATTACCTTATTTATTAAAAATATTAACAAGGATATCTTGATTGTTCGAATTTATGTGGATGACATTATATTCGAAGCTACTAATGAGAATCTCTGTCAAGACTTCTCAAAGATCATGCAAGCTAAATTCGAAATGAGTATGACAGGAGAATTGAACTACTTCCTTGGATTGTAAATCAAGCAAAGAGATGATGGAAATTATATTTGTCAATCCAAATATACTAGAGAGATGCTGAAAAAGTTCAAAATGGAAGAAATTAAGATAGTAAGCACTCCAATGAGCACATCAATAAGGCTGGACAAAAAATGAAAATGGTAAACTTGTAGATCAAAAACAATACGAACTATGATTGGATCTCTTCTTTACCTTACTGCATCTTGATCAGATATTCTCTTTAGTGTATGTTTATGTGCTAGGTTTCAGTCCAATCCTAGAGAGTCTCATCTTATTGCAGTGAAATAAATTTTTAAGTATTTGGTTGACACACCAAATCTAGGACTCTATTATCCCAAGGGAACTGGTTTTGAACTCATTGGATATTTAGATGCTGACTTTGGAGGATACAAAGTTGATAGAAGAAGTACTAGTGGAACTCGTCAATTTCTAGGAAATAGTCTAGTGTCATGGTTCTCTAGAAAACAAACTAGTGTTGCTCTCTCTATGGCAGAAGCCAAATATATAACAGCTGAAAGTTGTTGCGCTCAATTGTTATGGATAAAATAATAACTTCTCGACTATGGATTAAGATATAAAGATGTACTCATCAAATATGAGAATACTAGTGTCATATGCTTGATGAAGAACCATGTTTTACATTCGAGATCCAAGCATAAAGAAATTAGGCACCACTTTATTAGAGATCATATAGAAAAAACATAATATATGTCTAGAATGTGTACCCACAAATGCTCAATTTGCTGATATCTTTACTAAGCCACTGCCCTTAGACACCTTCTGCAACATTAGAGGAGACTTAGGCATGACTAATGTGATCATCTGAGAATAAAATTTTTAATATTTCTATGCCTGAAATTACAATGTTGAATATGCCTTCATGAGACTAGACTTCGTCTCAGATGAAGTCAATATAGTACTCTCCTCTCACTCATCTGAACCTTGGTTTTAAAGGTCAAGTACACCTCAATTTCTTGCCAAAATCAATTTACAACTATCTTTATCATGATGGATTAGTTTTAACATGGGTTATTCTCTCTTTCTAAAAATATCATATCAATTACCTTGTATAGCCCCCAGATTCAATCTATTTTAACCCCTGACTCGCAATCCTTCTTTGCACCATAAAGATTAAGCTACTCGGAGAAGAACACTTAGAAAGTAGGCATAGTGAGAAGACAAGAGCATAGTGGGAACTGAAGAATCAACCATTGCTTCTTCAGTTGCTTCCTTGGTGGGATGATAATGCTTCTGTCTACACCTATCTTACATCCATTTTATCAGAATCATTTCTATTCAAACTCTGGCTTTGTAGACATTATTCTTCAATCTCATCACTGTCAGATAGCCCTGATTCTTATATTACCATTATCTTGGGCATTTGAAGAAGAGGGGAACAAAATAATTAAGTATATTATATCCATCTCCAACCCCTCATCTTCCCATCCCCCATCCAAAACCTTGGTTTCTCACACTTGAAGAAACCTCTCCAAGTTTTGAATGCACATCCCCACACTGTGTGGAGCCCCTCCTTCTAGGTCCACCACAATCTCTCGCTCCATCTCCCCAAACCTAGAATGTTTGTATCTAGGCCAACCTGCTTTGTATCTTTGTTTGTACTAAAACAAAATGAAATAACATCTTTGTCTATCTCTTTATGTTTGGCCTATACTTACTAGGAGTGGATGTTTCTTTTTGCTTATGATAAAAAGAGGGAGAAAGAATCTGCAAATTATCTCAAGGGGAAATGCAAAAATGCATAATATTTAAATAATCAGGAGGAGAATACATATAAAACTAGTCAAGGGAAATATTAGAAAATGCTAACTTAAGGAATGATTAAACTATGCAACATATTTTTGGACTGCATACATTCAGGGGGAGATCATCCTTTATGAGATAATTTTTAATCAAGTTTCGTCATCGTCAAAAAGGGTGAGAATGTTAGTATAAATGCATGGTTTTGATGATAAACAAAACTAGATTAAAGATTATGTACTAATGGTTATTGCGAAGCTTTTAGTATACAGAATCAAGTTACAGGCCTTACAAAAAAATGAGTATAGAAAACCTATTCCAAGGCCTCAAGGCTTGGGCAAGTACAGAAGCAAAAGACGAAGTACCATTATAGACAAAGCTCAAATGAAAAGGATTCAACTAACTCTCCATTCACCTGTCAAAGTGGAGATTATATCTGATGACTGTAAAGTAGCAAACTTTGTCTATCATAAGTGAACCACAATCAAGCCAATGATCTTCTGATTAAAATAGATAAAGGCGGAGAAGTGAAGGTCATCTAGCAAAGCAAAGAATCTCGTCTGGTAGAGCAATGGCATTTGTCTATATATCTAAACTCGTCTACTATCTACAACGGATAACCCAACAGATGAAACAGTGAAGAAAAATTCATCTATGCCTCCATGCTTAGTCTGTTACTTATAATAGATAACCTAATAGATGAGGTGGTGAAGTAAATCCATCCATACTCTAGTAGTCCATTTGTTAGTTATAACAGACAACTCAATAGACAAAGTGTTGAAGAAACAAGCCATCTGTGCATTTACTATCAATAGACAATCCACAAGACAAAGTGCTGGAAAGGATAATTCATCTGCGCTTCTAAGATTTGTCTATTACTTACAACAGATAACCTAAAAGACATTGTGATGAAACGACACCTCCATGATTCACTAGCTACTTATGATGGACAAACCAAAAGATGAAGGAACTTTGTCTGATGAACAATTAGACAGATGCTTAATCTGTCATAAGTAAATATGAACAATGGGCAAATCAAAACGTTGGTCTCCATTCAGCATTAATGACGCCCTTTCTATATTAATGAAAGAATCAGCTATTACAATAACACCTCGAACAATGCTTATTAAGAATCTGAAAATCATCTTCTCTAAGGTCAATGCTGCAGGCATTTCAGCAGATGAGGATTAAGTAGAAGTCAAAAATTCAAATGTACTAATCAGAATGGTCTTTTATCATTAATGAAGTTCACCTGCCACTAATGGCTAGAATTCAAAGCAGTAATAAAATTGAAGCATCGTTGGGAAGTAGGAGGAAGTAACCAAGCGTTAAGAAAAATATTCAAAAATTCTCTTGAGAACATTTTACTGATCTAAGCCAAACCTTTAGCAATCCTTCAAGAATCAAGAGCCTTGCATTCAAACCTTCTTCAACTTTCTTTGAAGGCTCCTAACCATCTTTCGGGAATATCATTTACTTCTGTATTTAATTTTCAAAAACCTTACCCTGTGCTTATTTATAAATACTTGTGTTTTAACTTTTGATATTCATTCGTTTGAAATTCCTTAAGCTAATGGTTGAGACTAGACTCAAGAAGCGCTATGACTATCTGAGTGTAGAAAAGAGCTATTTATTTACGCCTCCTAGAGCTGAAATCTAGAAGAGTGTTAGGAGCACTGTGATCACGCCCCCTAGAGCTAGAATCTAGAAGAGTACTGGAAGCACTATATTTATGCCCCCTAGAGCTAGAATCTAGAAAAGTGCTGAGAGCACTACTGAATTTCTACTATTGGGAATAGTGGAACCCATGACACTTAGAGAAGAGTGTTCTTGGAAGAGTGAAGTATAGTGTTTACTCAAACCACTATAAAAATCCTTGCATCTTATTTATTAGTGCATTGTTTGAGTGATTGCATTGATTGCTAGAGGGACGTTTGATCTTAAAGGGATTAAGCAATAATTTTTTTAAGTACCCAATTCACCCCTCCCCTCTTAGGTTTTTGCCTAATCTATGGGACCAACAAAATATGTTTGGCATGAATAATCATTATTGCAACATTTTGAATGCAAGTATATTACATAAATTTTTTTAGAGAATGAATAATTTATTATGATCCATAGTGCATTAACCTTGTTTATTATATGGTGGATCTTAGATATATCATGTGCTTCATGGAGTTATCATTTTAAATATTTATTGAAAAATATAAAATATGGTTTATTCATGTTCTACAACTTGTGAAAATTATGTATGAATAAAATATATTTTGTTAAGTGTGCTTCATAGAAGATATTCTTTACATGACTTATCGATGCTCTAACTTATGTAAATTATATGTGGATAAATATATTTTGATTTATGATGAATAATGTCCAAGTTTCTCAAGTGGCAAAGTGCAGAAATGTTAAGTGCAAGATTGCAGTCGCCTGCGAATACCGCCTGTCATCCACAGATAAAGTAATTCATCCAGAGAATGTGTCTATGACAAAGAACTTTGTCTATAGAAATCGCCTACTAGTTCACCTACCACCTGCTAATATCACCTATGCTGCAGTCACTTAGCATAGCCGCCTACAGTACCACCTATGGGTGGACGGCAAGATGCATCTGGGAGTTTTCCCAAAAAATGTACCACAAGCACTTGGACATACTGCCTGCCATATCACCTAGCACACAGCCAATTGTCCCAGCCACCTACAACTATTGCCTACCGACTTCCAACGTTCAAAAATCTAAACATTGTAGGCCTCAAAATTGCTTCTCACTCCTTCTAACTGTCATATTTTTGAAGTTCTATTTAAGGGGAAGCTAAGGGACAATTCAAGGTTGAAGAAGCAAGGGGATCAAGCTTGAAACCTTCCACAAATCTTTGCATCTCTAGGATAAGAGCTTTAAACTTTAAATATCATTCAAAACTTTATTTTTCTATATTTATTCATGGCCTACTTCTTCAATGTATCCAAGAAAGATCTTATGTGCTACAAGGAGTTACTCAAAGATCAAGTCCTCCCAAAGATCATCAAGGAGCTTGAGGGTTCTAAGTGATAAAAGTGAATCAACCAATAAGAAACTCATTCAAGTCCTCCAAGTGTTTTCACTCTAAGTGCTACCAAGATTAAAGAGCTTCAAGGCTAAATCAACATTATCTGAAAGGAGTTTGAAATCACTATAATGTGCTTATTGTTTTATCATTTGTATTTATGCTATTACTATATGTACTCATCAGCCTACATAGAGGCATATCCTTATACACAAAATACTTGCAAAGGTAGAGTTTCTGGTTAGCTCACAAAACCAGAGTTATGCCCCTTGGAGCTAGAATCCAAAAGAGTGCTGAAACACTAGTATCCTCTGGAGATGGAATCCAAAAGAGTGCTAGGAGCACTAGTTATGCCCCCTGGAGATGGAATCCATAAGAGTGCTGAGAGCATTGTGTTTATGCCCCCTAAAGTTAAAATCTTGAAGAGTGATAGGATCATTACTTGTATTTCTACTATTGGATATAATAGAACCTAAGACACAAGGAGAGTATGCTCTTTCAAGAGTGGATGTAGGGACAGGATACCTGAACCACTATAAAAAGTATATTGGTTGTTTATTTGATTGCTTTACTCTTTGTGTGCTTTATTGCCTTATAATTCATCTCATATTGCATAGCAAACAAGCATGAAAAAAGAGGAAATTGATTTTACAGGGTTTAAGCAATAATTTTTATAAACCTAATTCACCCCTCCCCTCTTGGGTGAAGCCACCTTATGAGAACCAACACTTATTGTCTCTATGCATGTGTGCTTCCATTGCATTCTATTTTCTACACTTACACATCCCATTTGTTTTCCCCATCTCAATTAGATTCTTGTTTGGCCATACAACTTATGTTTTGGGGCATAACAAGTGGTATCAAAGCAAGTTCGGGGCAACAATTGGTATCAAAGATTTATACCAGGTGCAAAAATTGGTATCAGAGCATTTTGGAGCCGACACAAAATACAACAAACTTTTGGCTTGTTCATTTACAAAAAAAAATCTTTTTGTTCTGATGTCCAAGTGCTTGTTCTTACTTCTAGAGCTGTGAAACCATCTTTAATTATACTTCAAACTGATATGTTATGGCCCATCAAGAAGCTTTGCATTCTTAATTTTCAGAAAGGATAATTATCTCTAATCAGATATGGAGTCTATTTAAAGATAATCCATCTAAAAAGCTAGTGGATCAAAATCCATATCCACTATTGCCATTACCATTTCCATTATTATTCATATTCACTACTCCTTGTTGAAGCCATGGTAGGTCACTTTAAGCAATAGAAAGACAGCTCTAATATCACTTATTGGTCCCACACTATAGCTTAATCAAATAGAGACAAAACAAGGTGTGTCAAATGTACCACAATATTAACCACTCAAAAAATCAAGAACATAAAGATTATAGTGGTTCATTCCAAGACTTGGGTTCCACTAGTCAACTTAATCCAAAAGTTACAAGTGATAAAGATTCTCTACACTTTGGACTTACAGGTACAAGTGGTTGTATAGTTAAATCACTTACTACTATAATCATTCACACTATCTCTTGTTTTACAACCCAAACCAAGGTGCAATCAATAACAATAAGGAATAAATAAATCTCATCTTACAACCAATTTAACACACAAGTGACTTTCGAACTTCAATGAACTTCACAACTTTCACTTCAATCATGTTCACTAGCAAAAAAGAATTTAGCAATAATCCAACTTGATACAGATCTAAGACTTTAGATTCTCACTTCTTCACTGACAAAGATGTATGAATTCTTTACTTAATGTCCCATTTTTATAGCCTTGCATTTGCTAGGAGATTTTATCTCAAAAGAGTTTAAAGAACAACTCAATTAGGCTTAAAATCCAGAACTGCATAACTATCAATAACAGACACAGCCCATCAATGTTTGTTATACACAAAAAATCCATCGAGGTTCAACTTTACTAGATTTGTCCCTAACTGGTAATCCATTGAGGTTAGAAAACCTAGTTCATAAAAAAGGTCAATGAATTATGCAATTCGTCGATGTTTTGCCTTAGCTTAAATTACATCTTTTTCAAACTATTCCTCAACCTATTTTGCATTAATCCATTCCACATATAAAACAACCACACTAATCATCCATTCACAGTCCATAATCAAACCAACCAATCACATTCAATATCTAATTCAATCAACCACACTTTTGGATTCCTCTTGGAATTCAATTTGCATTCCAACCTTCAATCTGTCACCAATATTTATCAACCCTTGTACTTCACCCGCAACCTATAAATACAATCTACTTCAACCTATGACTTTTAATCCTTCAAACCCATTCTCATAGTTTTTCAAAACAAGCTTCACAAGAATCCATTCTTCACAAGCAAAGTAATAATTAATACAATTCAGTCAATCACAATTCCCAAATTCCAGTTTGTAGCTGAAATAATATTCCATTCTCCACCTGATAGATGCATGAAGTGTTAGATAGCTTTTCATCTCACATTCAACACATCAATTCAAATTATCCAAGTTTGTTCATCATCAAAATAGGGAACAGTAGTCAAATAGATGAATTTGCTCCTATATCATTTTGGTGTTCATTACATTCCCTCTCCACATGCATCCCTTCAGCCTACCCACGAGTCACTTACACCATCACACCATTCCTCTCTAGCCCCTATACCTCAATCTTCTATCCAATAACTTATTTTGAAATATCTGAGCTTATGACCCCAATTTTGGCTAATACTTAACTCACCTACGGGGGAAGATTATCCCTTCTCATTCCCCTCAAGCTTGATGACTTGACAAAAAGGGGGAGGAGAAAGAGAAAGCTAGCTTGCCACCTTGAAATGATTTATCATTTTTGAGTTATTTGTAGTGAGGCCTAAATGTAAAATATTTGATTTTTGTTTCATATGTATGAAGAATTGAAACTAAATGATATTCTAGAGTTTTGAATATGAATGAAAAAGTTTTTTTACATGATGACTTGTGTAAATAATTTTTATATTTGATAAGCTCATAATATATCATGTTTTTATATTTAAATTTACATATTTTGGATCTTCTTATGACATGATTTCAGTGGTTTATATTGGCATTTGAGTGAATATTGCATTTAACAGAGTTTGTTAATGTTTCAGACATCAAAACTATAAAATGGAGCTGATTATGACAAAGGTGCAATGTATGAAGCAATTTTTGGGACAAATGGAGGCTAATTTATAAATGTGATTAACATAAAAGTTGTATCCCTTGTTCTTAGATTTCCAAAAAATTAAGAAATATATTATTTAGAGTTCATATGAGAAAGTTATGGCCAAAACACTACTACTATCTCTAGAAATATCTAAAAACAACTTCAAATGTTGTCACAAAGCATCACTTTGAGGCGAGTCATGGCATAGATGGAGGCTTATTCAGAAAAACATTTCAGCATAAAATTTGTATCCCTTCAAATTATGTATCTATCTAACTAAGAATCACATGATTCAAAGTTCAGACAAGAATATTATGGTCAAAACACTGAAACTACTTTAGAACTTCACACACGCCAAAATAATAACTTCAAACACATGACTAAGAAGCAATTTTGCCACTTTAGATGTGCAAAATAAGCTTCATATGATTTGAAGGTGTCTCGAATGGTGCTGACATGCTTCAGACACGTGAAAGAGGATTTCAGATCTGCTAAAGACGTCTCAATTAGTGCAAAACAACTTCATTTGTGCTGAAATAATAACTTCAAACTTTTAAAAACAGATGTCAAACTCTTTAGACATGAGGTTTAGATGTGTTGAACATGATGTTGAATTCTAAACAGTGATTTCATAAATCAGCAATGTGTTTAAAGTGGTTTAGCCAGTGGGTGCCACAACATTTAGCACTTATGGCTATTTTGAGTTATATTTGGAAGCCAATTTCCATGCACAAGTTTGCTAAAATCTCTAGAAATCTGAGATGTATAATTTTTCAAAAGTTAATGCTTGTGTGAAAGAAGTGTTGCAATTTTTAGAAAAACTCTAATATGCGGCAAATCAGCTTATTTTTAGAACTCCTATTTTTATGCACTGTAACGTTTAGGAAGCTATTTTTCATGTGGAAAGACTAAGTTATTATTATGAGAGGATCTCTATGCGTAAAGGTATTGATTTGTGAAGGAGTTTACTAAAACCCTACTCCCTAGGTTATTTAAGGGGGTTTCCAGAATAGAGGAGAATGTAGTTAGAAAGAGATACAGTTCAGCATAAAGAGTTTCTGGGAGAGAAGTTTTGCAAGAAAGTAAGAGAGATTTTGAGTTCTGTAAACATGCATATTTCAGAGAGTTTTCTTTCTATTTTTATTATGAACTAATTTTCTTTCTTTATGGTGAAAATGTAGCACTCATGTTCATTCTATGTTAAACAAAGATTGTTGGATTATCAATTCAGTTTTATCTTATTTAGAATGCAGTGAAAGCACACAAGCATAAAAATAGTAAAAACACAACGATTATAGAAGTTTAGGCCCCCTTGGTACCTGCTCCACTCTCTAAGGTTTCTCTCATATTATATACAGTTTAATGAGTCTCAAATATCTAGAAAATATTTTAGAAATAGACTCATCTCTAAACATGAAGAACACTTCATATTCTTGGACAAGCAAACTATTCCTTGCTTCTTTCACTTGGCTTGTCTCCTCATAAGCTATTGCAAATGGTTCCAAATTTCCTTAGTAGTTTCATATGAAGATATCTTCTCAAATTCAGAAGGAGAGAGAGAGAGAGAGAGAGAGAGAGAGAGAGATAGAGAGAGAGCACAATATAGAGCATTGTTAGCTTTGGTATTTAACTGAACTAGTCTAGTGTCCTGGTTAGTCCATTGACTCTCCTCTGAAGTGGAGAGAACCATTCCTTCTACTATCTTCCACAATTTATAATTATTGGCAATTAAAAAGTTATTCATCTTCATTTTCCAATGGCTATAATGCTCTCCAATAAAATATGGAGGTCTAATGGTCAATTGACCCTCCTTGATTTGACCAAAATTGTTTGCCATACGGAATCACACTGAGGTAGAGATTATAAGTTTGAATCCCAATTTCAGTGACCTGCTCTAATACCAATTATTGGCCCCAAAATATAGATTGTATGGAAAAGATGGAAAGTCAAGAGAAATGGGGAAAATAAATTGGATGTGCAAGTGTAAAAAATAGAATGCAATGGAAGCACAGAAGCACAAAAATAGTAATAACGCAAGAATTATAGTGGTTCATGCTCCCTTGGCACCTACTCTATTCTCCTAGGTTTCCCTAACCTTGGGTTCACTAAACTATATGGAATCAACCTCCCTTGGTTTTCAGAGCTAACCAAGAACTCTACCCAATATTGTTTTACCGAGCTCACCAGCAACTCTACACTATTGATTTTCCTTAAGTTCACCAACAAATACTACAACCTGGTTTTCTTTTGAGCACGCTAGAAACCCATACACTAACTGATTTCAGAGCTTACCAGTAACTCCCTTTTTCATATATAATTGTATATAGATAAACTACCTCTAACTAGGCCTAAATGTATATAGATTTAAGCTCAAATACAAATGATAAACATTAAACCTCAAAGTGCCTTAGTTCTCCTCTGAAATGTAAAGGATGTAGCTTTGAACACTCTGAAACTTTGAAGCCACTTTGGAGAGAATGCACACTGTAGAGGCTTGAGTGCTTAAGATTAATTCATGTTTAATCCAATCAAGAGTCTATTTCTTCTTCATTGAAATTTCTTTTCATAAGTTTCGAATCCATTCCAGTACCTTCTTTTGGTATGTTTTAGATCATTTTAGATTGCATGTTTAACATTTAATGCAATATGGAATTTTAAGGATGCTTTAGAATCTCTATAGTTAAACTTTAGAGCCTCTGGAGGTTGAGTTTACATTAGTCATCATTGTCAAATATAACTTCAAAACTTCTGAAGTAAGTTCTCCTCCTCTGAAGTTCCTTTGAAGGTCTGATGTCCCCAACCACCATCAATAGCTACATTTCTAGAACATCTAAAGCCAACTTCAAATGTTCTGAAGTCCCTTTGAATGTTGTTTTTCTGAGCAGCTACTTCTCCTTTGAAGCTTTAGTCTTCTCTTCTGAAATAACTCTGAAGAACCTCTAAAGCTTGAACTTCCTTCTGAACATACTTTGAAGCTTCTTCTTTTCTTTTGAAGCTTCTTCCTTCTTCTGAATACACTCTAAAGCTTCTTAGATGTGGCTTCTAGATCTTTTGATGACTTCCCATGTTTTGAACTTAAAGTTTGAGATCCTTAGATTTGAAGTTCACCTCCAAAGCTCGTGTCCACCATCTGAAGCATCTCTAAAGTAACTCTGAAGCTTCTAGACTTGATCTTCAGATCCTCTAAACTTCTCTGCATCACCTTTGAAGCTTCTTCTGAGTTCAAAAATCTCAATAACATGTTATTAGTATAATTCAGATCATTAATAAGTTTTGTTAATCATCAAAACCAAACCCTTGGGGTCAACTGTTGTCCTGAACCACTATATGTTATATCTATTGTCTGTGTTTGTATTATTTGCTTACTCCTAAATTTTGATTATAAATTCTTCACTAAATAATTTTAATAATGGAATTTAATTAACCAAGGTTCAAGTAGAAAAACTTTATTAACCCAATTCACCCCTTTCCTCTTGGATTAAGCCTTGCAAAGGGACCAACAATGTCAACATGAGGAAGTCCACAACATAACTTTCTTTTGTAGGAATTAAAGCCCTCAAGATACAAATGCCCCCTAGCTCAATACCATCTCATGGTACTCAGGTCTTGTTACAAGTTTCTTTGGGTGCTCTTAGCAGGTCTAGTTTAGTGTGGAACCAGTACCTCCTCCTGAGCCTTCAAAATAGAACTAATTTCTTCAAGCTCAGCAAATTGCTTCTACTCCTCTTCTAGTACAGCTTGGAAATTGATCTTTTCAACAACAACACAATCTCACTTGCCCTCTTAGACTGACACTAAAGAAGAGTTCTCTATCTCCCTTACTAGCTTGGCCTCTAAAATCGAGGCACACTCTACCTCCTGCCCTAGTTCAACTTTTGCCTCTGTAAGTTATTGCTTAATCTGCAATAAATCATTAATCATTGCCTTTATCTGGTCGGCCCACTTGTTAATAGTTATCTACACCACATTGATTGCGGACTCAAAATTAAGTACCTCCAAACTCTGTTCGAAGGCCTAAGTCTAATCCAATGGACAAGACGGCTTGTTAACATAATCTTATGGCAGCAAAGGATGGTCTAGTAATAAAGTAATAGGAGAGTTACCCTTGAGCAAGCTAGAAACAGGCCAAAAAGGATGCAAAGTACTAGGAGATGAAGCAATAGTTTTCCCCTCACCAAAAATGAAAGCATTAGTAGTCCCTTCTTTGGAACTAGAAGCCTTGATCTGTTGACAATGTAAGAGATTATTAAAACTAGTTTCAAAACGAGGAGTAGACTACTTTGAAAAGCCCAAGACATCAAAGGGGGGAAGTGATACCCCAGAAAGCACAAAACTAAGTTTACAAAAGTTAAGTATTGTAGTTAATATTCTAATATTAGAAACATATAAGCAAAAATCCTTCTTGCAAAAGATATAGACAGTTATAATGATGAAAAAGAACACCCCCGGTAGTACATGATGTTCCTTAGCATCGCTTGAAGCATTCGTACCCACCTCCAACCCAAAAAATCAAAGATGCAATGGAAGGAGAACTAAAAGGAATTGAGGAAGTGGAAAGAGGCTCAAAAAATTGCAACCTAAAAGAAAAACAAAACTAAAGCCAACTCTGGAATCAAAGGAGCTGGCTCATTAATAGTCATTGGGACAAAAGAAGCTATGGAAGACGTCTCATAAATAGAAGAAAGAATAGAAATTGGTCTCACCTTTGTGAACATTAGAGGGGTAAAACTTAAGCTACTATACTCATGGAAAAGGGTGCCTCAGTAATAAAGATAAGAAGATGCAACACGCTCCCAAGGCATTAGGATCCTCCCTGGGAGCCAAAATACCCTCGATAGAAACAACATGTTGAGGAGCAGAAGATAGTCCCATTACCCCTAATAAAGTAGTGAAACCAGAAAAAGAAGAAGAATTGAGAAAATGAGAAAGACATGTGAAACTCCCTCAAAAAGCTACTTCCACCAATTTTGTTTGGGGTTCCATAGACAGTTCTAGAAGTTCCTCGAACCATGATAGAAGCAACTTCTAGATGAAGTCTTTCTTCTGTGGAACTAGTGGAGTGTGGGGAACAAAATAGAGAAGGTGTAATGGAAGAAGAAATAGGAAAGGAAACAACAAGACACTTTCACCCCATAGATAAAATTATCCTGGGCTTCTCAGCAAGAACAACGAAAGCAAAAGCTCGGGTGGAAGGTTTGAGGAAGGCTGGTGCACAGTACCCACAAAAGCCTTTGGAGCAAAAACCTTGCCCGAACAAGGCCTTGGTGAAGAAAAAATAGGGGCTTCTTGCTCTATTACGAAAATCCACTTTGGAATTGGACTAACAGGGAAGGTAAAGGGTCAAGAACTGGAACCTCCTAATCCTAAAAGTCATAGGGAAAATCAGCTCACCACAAAAATCAATGGAAGATAGATAGTCTATATAAAGCTTTCCAATTGACTCGAAAATGACCATTGGCCTTGGGACTACCTAACCCACACCTAATGGTGCTTCCTGATGAACTAAATAGTGCATATGACAAACAACTAAGTTTTGATGATGAGCAACAATATATGAGTGAACATGTATGGTACTAACAATTATGTTCCCAAGTGTTGTAGAAATAGGTCTAAACATACAGGGAAGCAATTTAAATACAGTGAATAGCATACACAGCAAATACACCAGCAAGCACAATCCACGAACGGAAAGAAGACAAGTATGATCAGAAAGAATGGCACTAAAACTTTAAAAAGAGGCCATCAAGTAAATCTATAGCTATGGATCTCAAGCCTCGATAAGTGATCAAGCAAATCATCTACAGATAAAGTCAGTATCAGATAGTATCTGCTTTAGGAAGATTCAGACAAATTGTTCCATGGACAAGTCAGAAAAATTGTATATAATCGACACTTGTCTGCAATACAAGGATGAATTCAATTTGCAGAATCAGAGATAAAATAAAGTTGAAATCAGACAAATGAAGAAGCCAAAATGGAGTCAAAATTACTCAAGCATTTGTCTATCATATAAAGCTCATCCGAAAACTAAAAAGGCTAAGGAACCTGTCTGCAATCTCTGTAGAAAATATAGAAAATGAAGAAGAAGTGGCACAGTAACTACAGAAGAAAACTTTGTCAGTCATCTTTATCTATAAAGGGTTGTCTACAACTAGCAACAGTCAAACTATCAGAAAACCTTTGAAGAAGCAAGTCGTCCATGCCTCAACTAGTTATCTGTTACTTCCAACAGACAACCTATCATAAGAATGACTAAAAGGTGGATTCGTCTACTCACCACAACATTATCTATCACTTACAATAGACAAACCAACAGACAAACTATTTGGAAAACTTTATCTGTGACCTGCAACTTTGTCTGTTGATTTCAATAGATAAACAACAAACAAAGTTATTATAGAAGAAGCCTTATCTACCAAGAAAGATCATCTGCTACTTATAACAGATAAAGACACTTTGGTTGATGAAAAGAGGACTTCTTCTGGTAAAAGTTGCTTATTTGCTATGAAGATGCTTTGTCCACACTACAAGGATCATCTGCTACTTACAATAGATAAAGTAACAGACAAAGCTGACTCACCTGATGAAGAGAACTTCATCTACTAAGAGAATGTCATCTGATGACCAATGAAGAAGAAGAACTTCATCTGCACTTCAACAGTTCATCTGTACTTATAATAGACAAACCAAAAAATGAAGTAAAATACTACAACAATCTCTAACAAGATTGAAAAGATGAAGTTATCCGCTATAAATCTACTCAAATTCACTTTGTCTATTACTTATAAAAGATAAATTCAAGAGAAAAGTTCTCAGATAAATTGTGACATATCATAAAGAGTAGAAGTCACCTATACCAGACATCACTGATTACACTCTCCAATCAAAATCTCACTTGAAGCAGATTTTATAAAATAGATCGAACAATTCGAGATTAGCTAAAGATGGAAAGGAATTTAAAAGAAAGCAATATACATTCTGATAAAGGTTACAGCTTTCAAAGGCTGCAAATATTAAAGGCTACGTCCCTTTAGGCTTAATGGGTGTCTTTCCAGAATTATGAAAGAGTCAGTCAAGCAGAAAAGTCTTCATCTGGCGTTTGCTAAAACTGGAAAGGCATCTCCTTCAAGAATGGCATTGCAGACTTTCTAGCTAGAAATGAGTTCCTCAAGAAGAGAGCTTTTCAATGAGAGAAATCAGAACGATCTTCAATAATTAAAGGAAAGCCAACTACCTCCAACAGGTAAAAATTTTTGAAGCAATATAAAGATAGTGCAATGTCAATGAAGAAGGTTGAGGAAGTTCAGAGAAAAATCAGAATAGAGTTTAATCAAGTAACATCTCTCAATTAGACTACGCTTCCTCCTAGATAATCAATCTCTATTGCACTAATAGACTATGAGCCTAAAATATTTATCTTAATTAAACACCTGGAGTATTAATATCTAAAGATAGTGCAATGTCAATGAAGAAGGTTGAGGAAGTTCAGAGAAAAATCAGAATAGAGTTTAATCAAGTAACATCTCTCAATTAGACTACGCTTCCTCCTAGATAATCAATCTCTATTGCACTAATAGACTATGAGCCTAAAATATTTATCTTAATTAAACACCTGGAGTATTAATATCTAAAGATAGTGCAATGTTAATGAAGAAGGTTGAGAAAGTTCAAAGAAAAATCAGAATAGAGTTTAATCAAGTAACATCTCTCAATTAGACTACGCTTCCTCCTAGATAATCAATCTCCATTGCACTAATAAACTATGAGCCTAAAAGTTTTATCTTAATTAAACACCTGGAGTATTAATATGTAATGAGCTTCAATGAGATATCATTTTATATATGAGCTTAATCTTTATACAAATCAGCGTAAGAACAGAGGCAATGTAATGTGTAAAAAGAGTATTGTTAATCAACTATGTGAGTTAGTGGTGAACTCAAGAAAACCATAGTGTATGAGTTATTGGTGAGCTCTGGAAAACCAACAAGTTTGCTAGTGATCTTCGAAACTAGTGAGTTTCCTAGTGAGCTTGTAAAACCAGAAGAGTGTTAGGAATACTATGCTCATGCCTCCTAGAGCTGGAATCTAGAAGAGTGTTAGGAACATTATCTATGCCCCTTAGAGCTGTAATCTAGAAGAGTGATGGGAGCACTTGTCTACTTACATTATATGAGATATAGTGGAACCCAAGGCATGATGAATTGGTGCCCTTGGAAAAGTGGATGTAGGGACAGGGTTCCCGAACTACTATGAAAGTTGTATTGTTTGTGTGCTTGTTTATTCATCTATTTTGTTCTTCATTAAGTAAAACATTATCACTCACATTATCATGTACACATGATATTCTACTTGAAATAAGAATGACTAAGAGAAATCAAATTTGGAGGTGAAGCAGTTATGTTGATTAAACAATCAGATATGAAAATTACATATGTACTGCATCACTACTTCTTAGCTCATTAATTTTTATTTGGCCATAATTTTATATGCTAAATTCACCCCTTCCCTCTTAAGCTACTCATTTACATGAGACCAACACTTCCAACCATCAACTCTGTCAAAAACTAGGGTGAAGAACTGACATGAGAGAGCATGAGGAATAAGATAGAAATAGCTAATGAAGTTAGGCGCCTTGCTAAGAGAAAGAATCGAGGAAAACATGATGATAAAGAAAATGGGCATGCAATGAAGGTTGCGTACCTAGCAACAAATGAACAAAATGTACCACCAACTATTGGGAGCAAGTTGGCTAGAGGATATATTGAATGAGTTTAGAAGATGAATTATGAAGTTAAAATGGAAAAGGCAGAAACCTGCCTGAAGGGAACCTAGAGAAACAGAGACAAATTTCTCCAGTGGTCAATGAGGAAGAGTTGAAATAGATGGTAGCACCCTGGACATACCTTTGGTAAAAGGGTAGGTGTAGAACTCCTCGAGACTACTAGTAACAAGAGCGAAGGATTTTTTTGTAGCCATTAAAAAGCTTGAAGAAAAATTAAGAGGCTAAACAAAGAAGACAAAGAAAGCAGAGTTAGAATGCAAGAGGTAGAGAAGGAAAATGGTGAAATAAGGGTTCACCACCTTATATAGAAAGTCATGCAAAAACCACTTCTAGTTTCATGAAAGGTGGGAAATCAGAATAAGAAACTGGCGACCATTCTCATCCCATCACATTAAAACCTCATACATGTAGGTGAATGGTGCTACAAGAATGTGCAGAAATGTCATGTCAATTAAGATAAAGCTAATAGGGAAAGCTTTCATTTTCAAAATTCAAAAAAGAGAGATTTAGTGAAAATCTTCGAAAGGTAGGAAAGTTGCCTACAAAAATCATCAAAAGATAGATAATCCATAATCCATAAATATAATTACATTTTTTGCTTCTTAATTAAATAAAGACCTAAAAACAATATTCCCATGTAAGGATTAAACTATAAAAAATTAAAATATTTAAAATAATTATTTATAATTTATATTAAATTAATATATTTAAATAATTTTATAAATAGTTAAAATATGTCCACATCAAATAGAGTGATAATTTTTATATTTAATATTTTGTAAGAATGATAGAATCCATAATTTTTATAAATTAAAATAATTTTTTAAAATTAAATAACTTAACATGATTTAATCTTTGGATAAGCTTCATTTTGAAAAAAAATAGTGATCTTAGGGCTTTATTCAATTCAAAAGTAAAAAAAACATGATTAAAATTATTAGTTTCTATAAATTAATTATATATAAAAAGGAATATTAAGGGTCTTGATTTAGTACAAAACAAATAATTTCTATGAATTTGCACTCCTATTAATCCCCATCCCAAAAAACACCTCTTTACTTTGGCACTTGCAATTTACATTTGCATGCACTTTAAATTCTCATGATGTTTAATTTCTTGTTTCTTAATATCTCATGAAATGATAAGGCATTTCATATACATTTCATTCATGATGTGGCGTTATCTAATCTGTAGCATTAATAAAGTACTAGTGCTACATATCTTGGAATACTCAATTTTTTTCTCTTGTATCTTCAATTTCAATGGTGCCTTTATAGGTAATAACTTAGCATACTTGCTCATCAATTTGAATTCTTTGTCCATTTCTTTCTTTCTTTATTATTATTCATCTTTCTTTCTTTATCATTATTCATAGAATATGATGATGAAAGCGATGAAGCTTGGAACAAAGATCAATTAGTGATTCCTTTTAATTATCCTTTGAGTCAATGAAGAGACAAGGGGTTAGACTAATCTGGATAGAGTGAAAGGGTGGTTTTTGAGAGGTAATATCTTTCATATGATAAAATATCATCTTACTTTTGTGACTTACTATTGATTTCTAAATTGGCTAATGGAAGGGCTAATTTTACAGTGTACTTGTTAGGGAATTGTAACATGAGATAAGCATTATAATTGGTAGATTATCCATGTCTGACTTCAACTCCGTTAGGAGACTTATTCCAACTACAGCATGACTCCCATAGTTATGCCTGAAACTGAGACTGCTTCAAGGACTCCTAATAGGATTGGGAGATGCATGATCCTTAAGAATACCTCATTAAAGAGGAAACCCCATCGTCTCGATGTACAAAACTCTATCTCTAGTGCACTGACCTAAGTTCAACTATAAAAACCCAGATATGCATACCTCATGGATATAAGCTCATAATTATCTCTCTCTCTATTTCTCTCTCAAGTTCCTATTATTGACTTGAGTGTCAGTGTTCACACCAAGACCACCTCCGATACCCTTTGACATTTTATCTATCTTACAAGATCTCCAACTAGGATTCTCTAAAAGTAGTTTGGGTGCGACTTAAACATTAGCACCATTTATGAGAAAGTTCATCAACTAAGATATGACCTATTCAAAAATTATACTATTCTAAGTTATTTAATTTTAAAAGATTATTTTAATTTATGTCAAATTAATAGATTTGATCAAAAATGTTAAGTATATAATATTGAAAATAGAATTATTTACATTATGTCTATGCCTTTTTTATCAAAATTGTATTTATGCTAATGTTCCAAAAATATTGAGAAAACTATTAATAACTTTTCAAACATGTTGCACTTATACTAATTTGTGATCATATTTTGTTTAAATGACTATCCAACACCAAACTCTAAAAAAATATATAATTTATTTCACAATATTATGTAAATATAATGTCTATATTTATTCACATAGTATAATATAAATAAATAACATATAGTAAATATATTTATATTTATTTTTAAAGTTTAGAGTTGGACAACCATTTAAACAGAAGATGATGTTGTTGGTATAAATGCAATATGTTTGAAAAGGTATTAATAGTTTTCTAAATATTTTGAAAATATTAATACATATGCAATTTTGGTAAAAAAAATATAAGTGCAAATAATTCAAAAAAATATCTCTTGATTAAATCTATGTTCAAGATGAAATCTTCATCATAGATTTTGGTCATAGATTTGATGTAAAGGATTTTCAAATTTTTATTTCTATAAGGCTATTTAAATCTACTTATTTAATATAAATTATAATAATTATTTGAAATTAAATATTTTAATATACTTCAATAATTACATGGGAATTGTGACGTCCTAAACTTTTAAGGTATGAGTAAAATATTTCTTTAAATTGCACATGTGTATCTATTTAGATTTTGAAGAAATTATAAACTTAAGTGAGTAAAATCATGAAAAGTATAACTAATGATATGTGTATTGTGGATTATTGAATATAATCATGTTGAAAAAGGTGCAAATAGTGGCATAAAAGGGGCACATGTGCATGTGTTTTTGTACGTCACCAGAGCACCACAAGTGGAGCAAGATAAAATGCTCCACCAGCCATTTCCAGCCCCAATGAACTATTCCAAGCCCTCTCTCATGTCCCCTATGCTTGAGAAATTCTATTTTCTTGCAAATTTTGACAAATTGAGTTGGGAAAATCGATGATAAAGCATGTTGCACCAGTCCGGCATGAGGAAAATGCAAGGTTGAGCTGATTTGAATAGGGGAAGAAGAAAGGAATTTAGGTAATTCACACCAAAGTAAGTTTTTATGGAATCTGACTGCAGTAAATCAGGAGGTGAGTGATTTCTTCTAGTAACTAATGATTTCTGCTAGCCGATCCTTCTGAATTTTAGCTTATGGAGTAGGTTCATGTTGACTTAGGGTTTTGGGAGGTTAAAAATTGGAAAAAATGCAGATTTAGCCATGATTTGAATGTTGTGATAGATAATTGGGCTAGAATTTATGTTAAAACATGATTATTTATTATTTGGGAAAGAAACCATAGGTTGCTTGTAGTCAGAAATATGAAGTTTGAAAGTTGCATATCAAATGTTAGATAAAATGACATTAAGAATGCTATTACACGATTAACTCTGATTAATGAACCCTTAATTGCCGCTTAATCAAGATTGAGATATAATAGTTGGATCAACCCTAAAAGGTGCTAATTGAGAAATTTGAGCTAGGGTGGAGCTAGTGGTGTTTTATAAACATTTAACTACATATAGATGTTAATGGGATATATATTTTGCATATAGGATTGGGGATCCTTGAATTGGATATTGCATTTCAGAGTTTAAGACTAAAAGGAGTGCAATTGTTCGTATAATGTTAAGCAAGTTTAATTGTCCGTGTTTTTTTCATGTCTTTATGGTTGGGTTTTTATGAAATTGCAAGTCGAGCATTGAATTGTGATTGCAGTTAAATTTTACTATATTACTTTTTGTCATACTTGAGATGTGAAATCATGCTTGGAAGTGAGGCATATAAGATTCTTATGTAATTAAACATAAGCACATGTATATAGTAGCTTGTCATTTTATGACTTGGTATATAGTTTGTTTAAAGTCATGTGAATACTATGTTCAAGTGACATGCAGGAAAATGTACTTCAATCATGGAGTGACATGCAAGAAAATGTATGATGATCCTAGAAAGTGAATTAAGAAGTAAATTAAGACTTGAAAATGGTGTTTAAATCTTGAAATTAAAGGTAGAAAGTAGCATAGGTACCAAGAGGGGAAAACAAGACATGTCAAGTGGGCAGCATGTGGGAGCCGCGATCCCCAACTTGGATGCCCAAGCCCCCAAACAGTACTTTGCAAAAATACTTTTTATGATCAATTTTGTAGTTTTTGAAGAAGGGCTTCACTTGGAAGCTTTAAAACATTATTTGGAGGTGGTAAAGACATAAAAATGGAATGTGAAAATGTTAGAATAATATGTAATTATTTGGTCCCTATGAAGTATGATTATCCCAGGATGGCATGGTTATGGGTATGAAACACCTAGTTGGTATGGTAGCTTGTATGGCAGGATATGATACACTTGGTCGGCATGATGGCCTGTATGGCCGGATGTAATACGCCTGGTTGGCGTGGTAGCCTGTATGGATTGATGTGATATGCCTGGTTGGCCTGGTGGGCCAAATATGGATATACCTAATTGGTGTGGAGGCCTGGATGGCCTAGTTTATGTGATTCACCTGCTTTACTCATTAGGTGTGGATGGAGAACCTATGATCCCTGTGGAGCAAAGAGGACGGGGTACCATGGATGACAGTGAGAGATTGTCATGGGCCTAGCCGGCTTCATAGCTGAGGGTACAGGAGGGACCGAAATACACCGAAGAGGGGAAAAGGGTGTTGTCTGTTCTAGTGACTACCTCCCAGAGATTGATTAGAAAATTGATAGCAAATGTATGGATTATTGATAAGAATGGATGAGTGATAGTGGTATGAAAATGAGCTAAATATGAACCGAGTATGAATGAGTTTCAAGGCTACACTGGGAATTAATTGATAGTTAATGCATCATACTAATGAAGCATTATGGCATTGCTGTAAGGTATAATATGTTATAAAATGGTATAAGTATGTGATATGATTTTATTTTAAATATTTTGTTGATAATTGTTGTTTAATTGTATACCTACTTACTAAGTTGCCCAGACTCACCTTGTTTTCGTTGTGGAGTTAATTGATAGGCCTGAAGATAGAGCCCAACGTGGGGTTGGGGCTTAGGATCAATATAGGCTATGAGTCGTGTTCGTTGAGCATTAACCAATATAAAAACTTTCTTTTTGGCATTTTGTGATGTACATATATATAAATTGTAAATTTCTAAATGTGAGTGTGTGCTGTATATAAATTTGTATAAATTAATTTTTGATTGGCATGTCATTATAATAGGATGGGTATGCAATCTATCTGACTACGTCCATCATAATGCGACTAATGATTCTGGGCCAGCTGCGGGTTGGTGATATTTAGTTCATGTGATTTTAGCATGTATAATATATACATATATATATATATCATGGATTATATAGGATGTGATGATGGATTATACCGAATGGATATGGTCAATACAATGGAGACTCTGTCCAGAGTTCCTCGTGATACTACCCTATAGTAGTGCCTGAAAGTGGGGCGTTACAAGAATTTTGTGAGAAGATAAAAATTTTAGGTCATTGTTTACTTAAGAAGCAAAAAAATAATCATATTTCTCATAACATATATTTATCTATAAATAATCCTATATAGTTAAAATGTGTCCACATCAAATAGAGTGATAATTTTGTTATTCTATATGTTATAAGGATGATTGAATCCATAATTTGACATAAATTAAAATAATTATTTAAAATTAAATAACTTAACATGATTTAATTTTTGGAGAAGCTTAATCATGAAAAAAATGATAAACATTATTAGTTTTTTAAATTAATTATATATAAAAATATTAAGGGCTTATTTAGTACAAAACAAATAATTTCTATGAATCTGCACTCCTATTATTCCCCATCCTAATGAAATACCTCTTTACCTTGGCATTTGCAATTTGTATTTGCATGCACTTTAAATTCTCATGATGTTTTATTTCTTGTCTCTTAATATCTTATGAAATGATAAGGCATTTCATATACATTTAATTCATAATGTGGCGTTATCTAATCTGTAGTATTAATAAAATATAGGTGTTGCTAGGGGTGTAACTTTGGCCACGTTTAACTGAAGTCGGCCCGCCGAACCAAATTTTTACAAGTGCTCAAACCTATGTTTTCCCAACCCGAACCCGAGCTCAACTCGAGCAGATTTTAATTCGATTTGATCTCGGGTTGGGGTCAACCTAAATCTAAATTGTATTTTAATTAAAATTTTAAAAATATACATAACGCATATCTGATGTCTCGTTTTCAAGAATCAGTGAGGCACGAACCCTAATTCCTAACCCAACTGAATGTTCACACCCCTTCTCCCTCCCTAGTTCTACGACGTCAACGTTGTTGCCCCCCTTCTTCTTCCCCGATCGCTGCGATGCCAACACAGTCGCCCAAATCTCCCCCCCGCTAGTTATTGGTTGTTGCGACACTACCGCCCCCTTCTCCCTCCTTCTCTTTCCCCAATTGCTGTAATGCTGCCCCCGTCCTCCTTTCCCGGCTACTACTTGCCACAATGATGTAGTGACGCTGCCACCCCCTTTTCCCTCTCCCTGCTACCTTCTAGAGTGTTGTGACACTATCGCCCCCCTTTTCCCTCCCCCTACTACCTACTATGATGCAATTGCCCTCCCTCTTCCTCCCCTCTTAAGGTTTGCATTTTCTCCTCTCTCTCCCTCTTCCTTTTGGAAGTGCAAAAATAAATAAATGTAGAACTTTTTTTCCAATTTTTGAAATGATATCAAAGCCCTTGGTTGTGTTGTTTTATTATGATTAACAAAGAAATGTCTAATTATATTTATATTTTATGAAAATTATTGTTTAGCTAGTCAAATATGGAAGATGTGAAAATTGAGCAAGAAATTATGTCTTTTTCCATGGTTTGGATCTAAGCTTGAGGTTTTGTTGCAAAGGATTGTTTGGTAGCATTTTTAGTTCTAAAGTAAAAGAAAAAGGTTTTTCTATAAATCTCTAATGGACTATTCAATTTTGGGAAAGTTCCTTATGTGGTTTTATGTTTTCTTAAGTAATGACAAAATTGACCTAACACTTTAAACTTCTTAAACAGGTGTAGCATGCTGTTAGCTTTTCTTTCATTCTCCTCTGGGGAATATTAAGTTTTGTCATACCTCAAAATGAACTATGGAGCTTTTAGCTAAATGCATCCTGTATTTCAATTGCCAAAAGCTTTTACCTAAAATTTTACATTTAATGGTGTTTTTGTTGAAATTTGCTACTTTTTTTATTAGTTCTAGCTATGATTTCAAGTACTATGGGAGGTTTCATATGGCTCTATAGACTGAAGCTCATTTCGTATACATTCTTGATGATGATATGATACTCGATAGGAAATGTTAGAGATAACATGTGGCGGGGACAGAGAAGTACAAGAATTTAGTTTGTGGTAGCATAGGGAGGATTTTGCCATTCAGGCAAAAAAACTATACATTTCCAAGTTACAAGAACTTTCGATTGAAAGATGCTGAGCTTTATTTGTAGACCCTACTTATGACATCATTGTTGACAGGATTGTGTAGGTGGATTTTTTATCAAGCTCATGGTTTTTATCTACTAACCTTGTTAAGATACTGTTTGTAGAGAACCCCTTCACTTTCATGACTGGAGAAGATCTACATCTTAGGTAAGCAGGCTACCTGATCTATTACCATTTCTTTTTGAATCTTTTTGTTGTAGAAGAGAAAGAAAACCATCAAGTTACTTGTTTGATTAGTAAATTATTTCTAGGGACTTTGTTTGTATCCTTTTAGTTGCCATGCATCTTCACCCTCCTTTGTTTGGCATCATCCTGCATTGGGTGTTAAAAAGGGAGGAATTATTTTTTCTATAATTGTCATTTGGGATAAAATCATGTGAATTTGTGAAGTTGCGAGGTGAATGGTTATGAAATTTAAGGTATAGAATGATTAAATGGCCTTGACTCCATTATGGGAGTGGAATAATTGTGCATTTTTATATAGTCATAAAAAGGGACATAATTGAGGTTTATAGTGATTATATTTAATGTGGAGAAATGAGGGATAAAAATATAAGAAAAATGCATGAAAAATAGAAGAAGAAGAAAATAAAAAGGGGCAGTGAATTAGGCATCGCGGTGCCCAAATTTGGCATCACGGTGTTGCTCTTCAAAAGGGGGACGTTGGTGGCCAGGAGGTTCTGGCGTCGTGATGTCGAATTAGTGAGCCACGGTGCTGGTTTAGTAGGTCAGCAGAGCACTATTTTTTTTAAGGTCTTTATGTAACGCCCCTCCTTCCTGGAGCGTTACTAGTGGTAAATTCAGAGGAAATTCCGACAGAGTCTCCCCTAATTTA
>JAYJMB010037333.1:13111-26503 GCA_036873735.1 Pouteria campechiana | reverse complement strand
TGAGTGCAGTAAGAGAAACTTACTTAGAGAAGTGGAGTAGGAACCCTGCTTGAGTCAAATCACTATAAAACAAAGCGTCTTTTGTGCTGTTTGAATCTTTAATTATATGTTTGCACAAAAAATTTTTAATTTGGCCAAAGTTTTGAAAAGCTCAATCCCCCCCCTCCCCCCCAGCAGGCTTTACCTGTTATCCTTGAAGACTGGTTTACATAACTTGTGAAGTAATCCCAAGAATGGCTAGATTATTCTACAACACTGCTATAGAGGGACAGTCCACTACCTAACCTCCATACTTTGATAGCATAAACTATGGGTATTGAAAAATGAGAATATAAAACTTTCTCATAGCCATAGATAATCAGTTATGGCTTACTATTAGAAATGGTAAAATTGTCCTAAATATCAAAGATAAGTATACTGTTGATGACATATAGGTGCTAAAACATGATCAAAGGAAAAAAATTACCGATACCATACCTTGTCCCCATCTAAATTTGAAAAGATATCCTTATGTGACTCTGCAAAGGAAATATGAGATAAATTACAAGTAGCACATGAAGAAACCAATAAGGTAAAGGAGACCAAAATAAATATTTTTATATAGAAGTGAGTCCTTCACCATGAAGGATTCAAAAACTATATCTAACATATTTGGTAGGTTTCAAAAGATTGCCAATGGTTTGACGAGCCTTAGAGAGAAATATTAAGAGCCCAAACTTGTCAAAGAGATATTGAGATCTCTACCCAAGCATTGGATGCCTAAAGTTACAACAATCCAAGAAGCCAAGGACCTAGATAAGATGCCAGTAGAATAATTCATAGGATCTCTGATGACCCATGAAGTATTGGCAAAATAGAAGGTTCCAGAGTAATCAAAAGGTAAAAGAACAATTGCCTTAAGAGCTAATTCAGAAGATGACAACTCTCAAAGAGAGGCATATGCAAGTGGTGAAGGAGATGAAGATATAGCAATAATAACAAGAAGATTCAAAATAATTCTAAAGAAGAGGAAGTTTGGAGGCAACTCCAGCAACTTAAAGAACAAGGGCAAAAAGAAGCAGACTCCCATATGCTATAATTGCAGCAAGCTAGGGCATATGAGATTTGATTGCTCAAAGACAAACAAAAGCAAGAAGATCAGCAGAAAAAGAAAGACAATTCTTACTTTGATAAGAGAAACAACAATAGTAATAAGAACAGCAATAAAAGTAGTAAGAGATTTGAAAAGAAAAAGAAAGTCATTACTACATGGGATATGTTAGAAAACATGATGCAGGAACGTTCAAGGGAGGCTAAAGAAGAAAATGAAGCACATATCAGCATACTCACTCCAAAAGAAGGAAATCAGAAAGATCACTATATAGGAATTAGCTTCATGACCATCTATGAAGATGGGGTAAATTCTGAACTTGAAAATCCAAACCTTGAAGAAGTTTTAGAAGAACTATTTTTGACTTCAAGGCTTTAAAGGCCAAACACAAAGAGGCCAAAAATGAGCTAGATAAAATAACCATTGAATGCCCTAAATTGAGAGAAGAAAATTTTATGCTCAAGATTAGCCAATGTACCAATAAAGAATTTGAGCAAGTCAAATCAGAAAATAATGTCCTTAGAAAGGCCTTAACATCCACCTTGTTGAAAATGAAACCAAAGAAGAAAGGTCGACATACTCAGAAGAAAAAAGTTCAAAACTCTAGAAGGAAACCTTGACCCAAACGGAACTAGATTTGGTTTCCTAGAGTAGTTGCAAAGGTAGTGAATACAACATATGAGCAAATGATAGACTATTGGCACCCAAGAAGCAATGAGTACCAAAATTTTTTGCCACTAACCTACCTACCCCATTCTCAAATGGGTACTAAAGCTTAAAACTTAACCTTATTTATACAAGTGTGCTTAACAGTGGTTGCTCAAGGCACATAACAAGGAAAAGAGAGCTGTTCACGGAGCTTTAAGTAAAATATGGTGAAACAGTTACCTTTAGAGATAATGGAAAAGGTAGAGTGATTGGAATTGTTAAGGTCGGTCACCTATAGTTTGCTACAATCTCAAATGTTTTGCTTATAGAGGGATTGAAACATAACCTGCTAAGTGTGAGTCTGTTCTATGACAATGGTTATAAGGTTGTGTTTTAATCTCAAATCTATCCTATATTAGATAAGTCAAACTCAGTTGTAGTACTTAGAAGAAGGCATGAAAATGTATATTTGATTGATTTGTATGATATCCAAGCCAAGTGTCTTATGTAAGCAATGATGAATTCTTATTATGGTATAGAAGATTATGACATGCTAACAAAAATATGATTGAAAAGATGTATAATAAAGATCTTGTTATTGGCTTACCAAAGTTAAAATTTGACAAAAGTGAGTTGTGTGATGCTTGCTTGAAAGAAAAGTAAGTAAAAAATCATTCAAATCTTAGAAATAAATATACACAACAAAACTACTTCAATTGCTACACATGGATCTTGTTGGACCAACAAGAACTAGGAGTCTGGGAGGGAAACATTATACATATATCTTAATCGATGACTTTTCTAGATTCACTTAGATAATGTTTCTTAGTTCAAAAGATGAAACTTTTTCATTCTTTGAAATATTTACCAAGTGTATGTAGAATAAACAAAGCTCTCATATCATTACCATAAAAAGTGATCATGATGGAGAATTTGAGAACCAAAATTTCACTACTTTCTATGAAAATAATGGCATACTTCACACATTCTCTACACCAAAAACACTTCAACAAAATGAAGTAACTAAGAGGAAAAAAAGATCCTTGCAGTGTTGAGTCTAAGGCTCTGGGTTATATAAACTAGTATGTAAGAAATAACAAGTGAAGTCTGCTCTAATACCAATTGTTAGTCCCTTATCTAATGATGGCTCAAGAGGGGGGGTGAATTGAGCCTTTAAAAATTTTGGCTAAGTTTAATAGATAGTGCTAAAATAAAATAAGAAGGATTACACGGCATACTAAGACAGTGATTTTATAGTGGTTTGGCCCTTAACCTGGCACCTACTTCACTTCTCTAAGTTAGTCTCTCTCTTTTAATCTCAGGTTCTACTAACACTTGTTGGTTTTTTAAGCTCACTAATAAACTTATACAAGTTGGTTTTCCAAGCTCACCAACAAACTTTTATGAAAAAGCAATAAACAAAAGTATACAGATTGAATGCCTCTTAATAGGAAAAGTGTACTAAGTAACTGAAACACAATGAATATAGCTATAAAATTAAGAGATGTTAGACTCCAAGTGTTATTAAAATGATGGCTTTGAATGCTTGTTTGAATGTAGCTCAAGTGAGTTTATCTCAATGAAGAAAAGTAGGAAGCTTTTGTAAGTACTTGAGTGAATATTTCTAATTTCTCAAAACTCTATTCCTCAAACATTTGAATCTTTCTTTTATAAGCTGAGGAAGATGCCTTACTGATTATGATTATTTTAAGCAACTTTTTGACCGTTTGAAAAAGAAACTCGAAGCCTTGTCATCTCCTTCTATTTCTATTCAACTTTTGTCAAGTTTTCAAATGTTGTTTCTGTCCTCAGAACTTCTGGGGTAAGTTATTTAAAACTTCTAGAGCTCACCCACCTATTAGTTACCATTGTATATTAATGATAGAACTTCTGAAGAGCTTCTAAAGAACTTCTGAAGGTCTATTTGATTTTCCAACAAGTCCAATGGTCATATTTATGGTTCTGAAAGACTTATGACACTTGTATTTTGCTTCTGATTAACCTTGGCTTCCAAATTCTAATATTACTTTTGATAATAGAAACTATATAAGAAGTAGAGTATTCTACTTCTGATAGCAATGACCATGATTCTACATTGCTTCTGATGAATTTCTGTATTATTTCAGAAGTTCAAAAAAAATTTCTAATAGCCTACTTTTGATAAATTTCTAGATACTTTAGAAGCCTTTTGAGAATGCTTTTAATAGGTTTCTAATTTAGAAACTTCTTCTGATTCCTCTTGATTAATTTCTGATTGCAAAAACCATTTTCTGCAATTCTTCTATTTGGTTCTAAGAAGTTGTTAATAGGCTTCTGATAAATTTCTGGATACTTTTGAAGGCTTTAAGAATGTATCGAAAGGAATTCTAAATCATTTACTTGCTTCTGATAATGGAAACATTTCTAAACTTATGAGAAGTTTGCGTTGCTTCAAATAACTTTCGAGATACTTCTGATATGTCGAGTTTTCTTCTGAAAATTTCTAAGTGTGGGAAGTTACTCTAAGAACACTTCTGTTGAAGTTTTGTGTCGTTGAATTGTCTTCTCGATTGATTATGTTTAACCTAACATTGCTTCTGCGCTGTCTCTGACATTCCAAAATTTCTCCTATCATAGTTTTGTGTAACCAAGGTGTCTTCTGGATTGATGGGTCAATGCTTCTACATTGCTTCTCTGTAGAACAAAAGTTCAATAGAAGTTCTATGTTAATGACTTCAAAAGTTTTGAGGAAAATATACAGAAGTGGTTTTAAATGACAGAAGTTTTAGGGCAAATAGGCTCATGTGTCAGACGTTCTGAGGAAGTATCATAGAACTTCTGTGTGCACTTAATGATGCTTCTGTGTTATTTCTATGTTGGCTAAATTTCTTCTGAGTTGTTCCTATGTCCCTTAATATTTCTTCTGGGATTCTCCTAAACATAGAATGAATTTTCTAATTGGCTTCTGTTTGCAGACATGTCTTTTGCATTGCTTCTTTAGGCACTTTTGATAAGTTTTGATTACACCAGATTAAGCTTCTGATTGTTTCTTAGAAGCTTCTAACAATATTCTAAGATGCTTCTTATTGCAGAGACTTCTTTTACATTTGCTTCTATTTGGTTCTAAGAAACTTCTGATAAGTTTCTAATTGCAGAATCATCTTCTACATTACATCTGATTACTTTTGATAAACTATTGATTGTAGAATCTTCTTCTTCTTCTTCTTCTTCTTCTTCTTCTTCTTCTTCTTCTTCTTCTTCTGTTTCTTCTTCTGTTACACCTTTTAAACTTGGAATCTTTTCTAAAGTTCAAATTTTGATGAACTTCTGATTGCAAGGAACAACTTATGAATGTATAAGCTTTTCGTGAATTATCTCTGAAGTTCTTTTTATTGAAATTTTGATTACATAGACATCTTTTGCATTTCTTTTCATAAATTTCTGAAGATCATAATTTTTACACCTTGTTTTCTGAAGTGCTTCTAATATATTTCTGAGCACTTATGAGTTATGCAATTTACTTCTGATGTTGTTATGAAATGCTTTTGCATAACTTCTAATAATCGTGGCTTGTTTCTAAAATGCTTCTGAACATGCAATTTTGAAATGCTTCTGTGCATTTACTTCTGAATATCTCTAAATGATTTCTATGAAAACTTGATATACACTTTAACCTAAATACTTTTTTTAATTCTTTTTAACATATTAATGTTGCATCACTTGGAAAGTAAATAGTTAGTAGCTTTACTCTTCGCTCATATATTTTTTCATCATCAAAACTTAACTGCTTAATTATATTCATCATCAAAATCAAGTTAAGTAGGAGGATTAGACTCAATAATTTGAAATGGAACTTATAAACAGGAGTTCCAAAAGGAAGAAAGATAGACTTTTGAGAAGAAAAATCATGAATTAAACAAAAGAACTCAAAAACCGAAAAGGTGCATTTACTCCAACAAGCTTCAATGAATAAAGAGCTTCAAAGATCCATCATCTACTCATCAAGGGAGATTAGAAAGTACTATGAGATTAATGCTTTTATTTTTGTTATTTGAGCTTAAATTGTATGAACATCCAGGCCTAGTTAGAGGCATTTACTTGTACATTTATATCTGTAAAGCTAGTTAGCTCTTGAGAAATCAGATTGTATGAGTTATTAGTGAGCTTAGTAAAAATCAATAGTTGTAGAGTTTCTGGTGAGCTCGTAAAACCAGTTTTGAGTTCTTGTTTAGCTCGTAAAACAAAAGAACATTGTGATTCCATGGATTACAGTGGAACTCAAAGTTGGGAAAACCTTGGAGAGTGGAGTAGGTGCCAAGAGAAGGCCTGAACCACTGTAATCCTTATATCTTTATTGTTGTGTTTGTGTGCTTCCCCTATATTTATTTTCTACACTTACACAATTAATTTATTTTTTCTACACCTTTTGGAATTCATTTTTGTCGTACAACCTACTTAGCTTAAGCAAGTAGAGTCTAGAAGAAGGGACCAATAATTGGTATCAAAGCGAGGCAATAATATTGGGATTCACAATTTTATCTCAACCTCAGTGTGATTCCATATGGCAAACAACTTTAGTGGAATCAAGGAGGGTTAATCGACCATCAGACCTCCATATTTTGATGGGGAGCATTATAGCTATTGGAAAATGAAGATGAAGACTTTTTTGATTGCCAATAGTTATAAGTTGTAGAAAATTATAGAAGAAAGAATGGTGCTTTCCACATCAGAGGAGAGTAAATTAACTAACCAGGACATTAGAGCAGTTTAGTTAAATGTCAAAGACAAAAATGCTTTATATTATGATCTCTCTCTCTCTCTCTCCGAATATGAGAAGATATCCTCATATAAAACTGCAAAGGATTCTAAAACTATTTGCAAGCGGTTTATGAGGGGACAAGCCAAGTTAGAGAAGCTAGAATTAGTTTGCTTGTTCAAAAATATAAAGCATTCTGGATGTTTAGGGATGAGTCAATATTTAATATGTTTTCTAGATTTCTAAGAGTCAAAAATAGCTTAAAAAGTTTAGACCATGAGATTTCTTGTTAACAACAAGTTAAAAAGATTTTAAGGTCTCACCTAGCGGATTGGATGCCAAAAATTATAACAATTGAAGAAGCCAAAGATTCGAACAAGCTCTCAGTTGCAGAACTCATAGGATCTTTGATGACCCATTAATTATGGAAGAATAACAAAAAAAGGAAAGAAGATGAAGATAGTGTATGGTAATGAAAGTGCAGATTCTTCATACAATGAGGGGAAGGATGATGATGTAGAATTTGTAAAAATCCTCTCAAGGAAAATTAGGGGTCTATTAAAAAAGAAGAAAAAGAAGAAAATTATAAATTCAATAGAACGATGTACACATGAGGAAGATGAGGAAATGAATGTAAATGAAAATGTAGAAGAAGAAATTAACTTATGTATAACTGCCTTCCAATTGTAACCATAATAGGAAAAGAAGCAGCTCCTCAACTATGGTAAATAGAAACATAAATCTATTTGAGGCAATTAGGTAGGTGAATGGATTGTATTTTCTATCCTTAATGCTTTACATTCATTTCATTTCACTTTAGCCTTCATCACTTTATCTCTTATAAAAGAACTATCTTGCATGTAAGTATATAAGAAGAGCTAAATAGATAACCATATATAATCATTCTTATAGGTTTATTTACTATTAACAACCAGATGAACTTTGGTTCGAATGTGATAAATAAAGCTAGTAGATTATACATGATAGGGGGAGCAAGGAAAATGAAGTTTAGGATCATGCACTATACCAGCAATAGGAGTACAAGTTGAGTCCCTCACCCAGTATTTTATGATAAATCCTCCTCCCCTAGACCTTTTTGATTATGAAAAGAAGGGGGAGAATATTGAGACTTGCTTCATTAGAGAGAACATGATTTAAAGGCGGAGAAGAAATAGATACTGAATTTTTTTTTGAAAATTTATTGAATGTGAACCAATCTTAGCAAAATGAGCTAAAATAAATCAAACTTCCTTATGCTTATTATATAAGTTATTTAGGGGGAGTTGTCATTAGTTCATTAGCACTATTTTTAGAGTGCAAGTTATTAAGTTTTGTCATTATCAAAAAGGGAGAAAATGTTGAGTCTAAGGCTTTAGTTTTGATTATTAATAAAACTTGTTAATGACTTGATTTATGCCAATAATTGTGTTACTAAAACTAATAGTTAAAAAAGAAGCTTCAAAGTTAAAATAGGAGCTTTAGAGGCAAGAAGGAAGGAAGCTTTGGAGGAGAACAAAAAAAACTTTGGTTTGGAGTTAAAGGAGGGAAGTTTTGGAGGCAAAAAAGGAAACTTCAGAGGCAAGGAACGGTGCTTCAGAGGTGATGCTATCAATATTACTTTAAAGGCCATTAAAAGAAGCTTTGGAGGTGTAGAAGAGTCATTAGGGTAGGAGCATTTGAAGTAATGATTTCAGATGATCTAGAGATGACCAAGGAGCTTCAGAAGTGCGAAACACCCACTTTAGAGGGACCAAAGCATGAGCGTGCATGACTAACAGACTTTGACCTTCGGAGGCTCCAAAAGTGACTTTAGAGGCTCCAAAGCTGCTCAATGAGGTAGTGCCATGTGGTTCACAATGACGCATTTGCAATAGTCAAACAATTTGGGAAGCAACAACTAGTTTGAAATGGAACTTATAATAGGAGTTCCAAAGAAAGAAAGATAGACTTTTGAGAAGAAAAACCACGAATCAAATACAAGAACTCAAAGTTTGAAAAGGTGCATTCACTCCAACAAGCTTCAACGAACAAAGAGCTTCAAAGATCCACCATCTACTCATCAAAGGAGAATAGAAAGCACTATGAGATTAATACTTTTATTTTTGTTATTTGAACTTAAACTGTATACACATTTGGGCCTAGTTAGAGGCATTTACTTGTAGATTTATACTTGTAACGGTTGAGTTGCTAATTAGTTCTTGAAAAACCAGATTGTATGAGTTGTTGGTGAGCTTAGTGAAAATCAATAGTTGTAGAGTTTCTAGCGGGCTCATAAAACTAGTGTTGAGTTCTTTGTTAGCTCGTAAAACTAAGGAAGGTTGTGATTACATAGTTCATAGTGGAACCCAAGGTTGAGAAACCTTGGAGAGTGGAGCAAGTGCCAAGAGAGGGCCTAAACTACTAAAATCCTTGTGTCTTAATTGTTGTATGTTTATGTGCTTCCACTACATTTATTTTCTACATTTATACAATTAGTTTGTTTTCCCCACACCTTTTGGAATCTAGTTTTGCCATACAACCTGCTTAGTTTAAGCAAGCAGGGTCTAGAAGAAGGGACCAACATGTAGGAGATGGTAAAGACAATATTGAAACTTTTTATCAAGTTCTTTTCTTTCCACTTATTATAACACCATGAGAAGTTATTGAGTGGTATTTCTACTTTGTGTTTGTATAGTCTAGGATTGTGATTCACATGGAGAGAGAGAGAGAGGGCGCATGATGCATCACTTTTGGAAAATACTAAGAGTGTGGCATTTGCAGTGCATCTAAAGGGGATTTTTATGGTGCACCTACTTTGTATGTGTATAGGCTAACATTGTGATTCACATGGGGGGAGATAGAGGGAGAGGGAGAGAGAGAGAGAGAGAGAGAGAGAGAGAGAGGATGCATCATGCATTAGTTTTGCAAAAGACTCATAGAGAGATCTAGGATGCATGACACATCAATTTCGGAAAAAAACTCAGATTTCAACGTGAACCTATCTACCTAGATATAGATTTAACCCCTCACTTGCCCCTATACACAACCACATTTACATGGTCCCAAAAGTATTAGATGAACAATAGAAAGCATAAGAAATCTGAATTTCAAGTAGAACAAAACCAAATGAATGAACTTATTGGGCAACCAAATTTTCAAGGCTTTGGTAAAAACATGGAAGCCACCCATCTATCAATTCCAAAGACACATATGAATGTTGGGTGATTTTAATCATGGTATATATAATGAATAGCCCACTCACAAAGTGGATAGACAATATTGTAGAAAAAAAATTGACTCAATCATTGAGTTAAGAACTCAAAATTATAGAAAAGAATGGTCTAATCATCGATTCTTAGGACTCTAATTTTGTTGCATTCCCTTAGAACAATATTATGGTGCCAATTTTATGCAAAATTTTTATAGATTGAACCCTCCATTCAAAGAGCAAAATTATGGAACAATTATGGGAGAATTATATGCATCTTCGATCTCGTTACTAGTGAAAAATTTATCTATTTCTATCCACTTACGTGGTATGATTTCTCAATCAATCAATCCATCAAATCAAAGTCATAAATCTAAATGCATAGAAGTGATTCCTAAGAATACAACATTTACTAAGTAATTTAGCTAGGTGAATCATCTAATTATGTCAATATAGACCAGTGTTTTAAAAACCAGACTGGACTGCCCTGATCCAACTGTGAACCGCAAGGACAATGGTCTAGTCAAGGTTTGGATCTGTAATTTGTGTAGAAACTACTTGAACAACTTGAATCGGGTAGTCCGGGTCAACAACGGCCCAGTTCAACCTATTATTATTATTATAAAAAACAAAAAAAAATGACAAAACCCAAAAAAACTTTGGCTCCCTCTTCTTTCCGCCCACACACTCAAAAGGTGAGAACACAAAAGCCCTAGCTCTGATCATTTGCCACTGTCATAGTTGTGATCGTTCACCACCATTAGCAGCCACAGCTCCCTCTAGCAACTGCCACAGCTTCAAAAACCTTGCCGATCATCCCGCCCTTCCATTTTCCCAACCAGAGCTCTCCGTTCCTGTCGCTGCTTGCTCCACTCCTATCTTGCTCTTCTCTGTCAAAAAACCATCTCCTCCTTGCTCCTTGCCCCTCCCTATTCCTGGCCAGAGCTCCCCCCGCTCCCCTCTAATCATTTGCCAATGTCAGCTACCACCATCCTGCCCCTCCTTGTTCTCAACCAGAGATCCCTGTTCATGCCATTGCTTGCTCCCCTTCGGCCCTACTCCTCTCCATCGAAAACTCAAAAACCCAACCATCTTTTCCCGGCTCCCCTTTGATGCTGCTTGCTCCATCTCATTTCAGGTTAGTTGATTTTCTTTAAATTGTTAAATATCTTATTAGATTTATTTTTAAATTTGTATCATTGCATCACTAATTTATCATTATAGTCTGGAGAGTTATTCATTTTTAATTTGTATATGCATATTAGGCTTTTTAAAAGATGTGTAACTATTATTATATGTTTTAAAGTTAATCCATAGCTATTTATATTATATACAATTATGTATATTTAATTATATTTTTAAAATTTTAAAAATATTTATTATATCATAATTATGTCATGCTGACATTAATGGTTGAACTAGTTGGAACTAAACCAGACATGAAAATGGTTCATGTCATGGTTTGGTTTTGACAACATCGATATAGAAAGACATTTTATGGATATATGGATTAAAATAAATGGAACCGATCAATTTGGCATGACATGAGGAACATATATATTATGTTATTAATTTAATCATTTCTCTTTAGAATGCTTAGTAGATTTCAAAAATGCCCGTTTACTATGCAATCTTTGATGATTTTCACATTTGCCAAGAACACTGCATGCCCATTTAAGATAGCATTAATGTATAAATAAAAGCCGGATGCAATTGGACCTTAACCTCCCTTCAAGCAAAAAAGCAAGGGAATTAAAGCCTGAATGGTTGGTAAGCCTTGGACCTTCATGACAATTAGATTGGTGGAAGGCTTCAAACCATGGGTGCTGGTTGAAACAATAAAACAAATATCAAGAAGCATTAATCAGATGAGAATACATAGGATGGGGAATATCAATTCTTATTTATTGCAATAATGTAATTGAGCAAAATATTATTTTAATTCAATAATTAAAGTTAAAGTATGTCATGTGGTTGAACGCAAGAAAATAGCTCTCTGCCTCTTTCCTATTACTTGTGCTACAATAAGTTGGACAGGTTTCTTTTAGGGGGAGGAAAATCAATCCTCTATTTATCTTTCCACTTCTCTATGATGTGATATTTATCTATCTTTCCTTACTATCAATAATTTTGTCTTTTAAAAATTATCTATATTTTTAATTATTATTTTATATATTTTCATCTAAAAATTAAATTTGTAATAATTTAATTCTCTTTCTGACATCACCTTCTTTTCTTTTTATAACTTTCTCAATTGTTCATCTTACTTTCTCTTATTATTTATCCTATTTGTTTGAGTAAACAAGGCTGACCATAAATATACATTATACTCTTAAATATTTTTACATGGGTTTTATGATTATCATATGTTTATGTTTTTCTTATAATTATTATGAGTTAATAGGTAAGTTAACATATGAAGTTCACTAAAAACCTCTAATGAGCCATTTATGGAGTGCCAAAAATATAATAATCTAAACATTAAATAATTAAAATTAACTTTAACTTTAGATTCTTAGACTTTTTAAATGTTAATTGAAATCCTTTATCATTGACATTAGGATAGTAAAATTGTTAGGCCAATTAAGAAGCTAAAGTGAGCCCAGTGAAAGAGCAAAAGATTAAATTATAAGTAGAAGTATTCGCAGGTGAGTCTCTCATCTATTGTATACATATATGCAAAAGTATTCTCAAGTGAGTTTCTCATGCATTGTATAGTATATTAGTTATAAATACAATAGTAGAAAGATTATATCATCTGCAAAATAGTGGAAGCTATGTATTTATTATTCATGTTGTAATTAATTAAAAGGAAAGTGCAAAAAACATATGTTGTTTCTATGTGGGCTCCTTATTAAAGGTCTTAAACATTTAAAATATTGTCTGAGTCTCTAGTAACTTTTCTAGATAATAAATTTACTTTCCTAAATTTCTTTTCTGACAAGAGATAAAATACTTCGATGTCTTTTACAAAATAGAAGTGGATTAATTACTTTGCATTCCTCATTCAACTCTTTTGCATTAAGCTTATTTGGATAGGCATAACAAATTAGATTATACCCCCTTTAAATCCTACTTTATGCCATGTGGACATTGCATCCTCAAAATAAATGAGTAAACATTACATCTATATCTCCTTCACTTTAATTACTATATGCTTATTTTTTCAATTATTATTCTATTTCTTATATATTTACTACTATATTTTTCACCTACTACTTTTTCAATTATATTTTTCACCTACTACTTTTTTGATTATTGCACATGTATTTCAATATTAATCATGTTGTTTTATATGTTATATATTACATTCTTTTTTATATAATATTTGTTAGGGAATCATAATACCAACTAGGTGAAAACAGTTGGCAAATTCGCCATTTCAAATTCCACCCTTGATAAGAAACCTATTACTAGTGTGATCCTTCTTTCTACAATCCCGCATGGCATTGCCTAGAACTAGAAACTTTCTGGATAGGTTTCCTAGTAGAATTTAGAGATGTATCTATACAAAATTTCCTTTCAAAACTGAAGCGCATCCATTTGGAATCCTATTCACATAAGGACACCCATATAATCGCATCTATCTGAGCATGCGATAAATCCAAGCATAGCTATAAATTGACCAAGTATGCACCCTCCAAGATCATAAGCTCTTTTTATTCTACATACCATTTCGTAAGATCTTATTACTAACTTGAGTATTAGAGTGTTCATGCCGAGACAATCCCA
>JAYJMB010037333.1:0-13011 GCA_036873735.1 Pouteria campechiana | reverse complement strand
ACAAATTAGTAAATTAGTTATAGTAAACTAACACACATGTTAAAAATAAATGCATCCCTCAAATGGGAAAAGATCCACCATAACACGCTCTAGCAAGAGGAGGGTAGAACCAAGGATATTGTCACAATTTGATAATGAGAGTAGAATTAAAAAATATGTGAGTATATTGTATAATTATTAGGTTTCATAGTTTGTATGCCCATTTGAATAATCGCTTCTATCTAAGTTAAATAACATCAATTAATGTCTTAATTCTCTAAATTTGGTGCTCGTAAATTCTTGATTATTATTTTTAAAATAAAATTTTAGTAAATTATCTTTAAATATAGTTTTCTTATGATATTCTTAAAAAATATTAAACTAAAAGTATCAAGATTCATTAAAGTTTAAATATATATTTCAGACTCTCTTTAATAATAACTTTATTATATTTTTTGATATTTTATATAATAATTATTTATTTATCTAATTTTATTTCAGTGAGCTTTAATAGGCTTTATTTATGTTTATTAGGCTTTACTTCAATTTAATGATCTTAAATTTTATTTAGTGTGCTTTGATAAAGTTTAACAAAATTTAATAGACTATGATTCACAAGGCTTTGTTTAAATTTTAGGTTTAAGATATGTTAAATTAACCAAGATAATGAAATTTTATGATATCGTTAGACCAAAAATTTTTCTAATCATATTAGATGTGAAAGGAATAATTATTGACAATTTTACTAAAGGTTAATTTTAGAGAACTCTAACATAAGTACTCATATCTAGCTTGCACCATGGCACGTAAGATCCCAATACAACTGGGATACTTCTTTCAGCTACTACACAGTCCCATGAGATAAGGATTAAGGATGCATATTCCCTTTAGAGTCCTTCTCCTAGAATGACTCAGCAATCCTTCTTGTGTATAGGTTACGTACACATCCCAGCTACACACCCAAGCTCTATTATAAATACTCTCAGGTATGTACCTCCAAAACATAAGTTTATACTACTATCTCATCTCTAAAAGAGTCTTGTTTACTAACTTGAGTGTTGGAGTATTCACATCGGGAATACCCCCAATATCCTTTGACCTTTGTTCTAGTCTTGTAGGATTTTAGGTGGGATTTTCTCAAGATTTACATCAGCATTCCATTTGGGGATGACCCAAACATTGGCATCGTTTGTGGGAACATTTTCAAAAAAAAAGCCTGAAGATGTCAGATGATATTCAAGGCAACATGAACACTCCCTCGCTCTCTATTTTAATCAACAACATGTCATCTGTGTCTATTCAAAATGGTGGTACAACATCACTTGGGGACTTGTTAGGCCAATCTAGTGAGAAAAATCAATAGGCAATGCAGCAAGTGATGCAAGGTATGACGCAGCAAATGATGCAATAATTCATATAGTAATAAGGTAACCTTATAGGTGGAATTCCTTCCTAGATCAAGAATGGATCCAAGAACCATGCAGAAATAAGGCCAGCACTCACTGCCCTAGTTCCCAGACTGCGACATGCCAGTTTCCCCCCATAGAGCACAATCGACAACTCCTGGGATCATCCATACTCTAGAGAAGCTGGTAGAGCAAGAAGTGGGTGACCGTCTGGTCATGATAGTCAATATTATCTAGGAGCTAGCCCAAAGACAAGAAACCTATTGCCAAGAAAGGGAAGCTTCATCTCACCTAGAGAAAAAAAAGCTTTTTAAAGATAATGCTACAAGGTTGAAAAGGTGGAATACTCAGATACATGTAGAGAAGCAAAATATAAAATATTCCTCATTCGTTCAAGAAATTCTGAAGGAATCGATCCCAAAAGGATTCAAAATGTCATCCTTGGAAGCTTACGATAGCACCATGAATTCGGATAACTACCTTGCTAGGTACCATGGATAAATGACCCTTGTAGGAGTCTCTAAAGCCATAAAGTATCACACCTTCCCGCTAAAACTCGAGGGAGCAACACTATCATGGTACCAAACATTGGCACTAGAATCCATCAATTCTTTTGATGATTTAGAGAAGCAATTCCGAAAGTGCTTTATTGGGCAGCGAAGGCAAAGGAGGACATTACTATCAATGAAATAAAAAAAATCCCTTTGCAAATATGTCAAAAAGTTCAACCATCTCTATCTCAAAGTAGAGAGGCTGAACCATAATGTCACCACGGCCGCACTCCAGGATGGTATCACAAATGCCATTATGAGGTACTAGTTGTGTCTTTGGGCCCCCAATGACTACTCAAAACTCCTAGAGGCCATAAACTAATATATTGAGTCAAGTAAAAGCACCCGAGATGAAAGCACTAAGAGATCATTAGGATGGCAAAAATTACGAGCCCACTAGTGGCAGATTGTCAAAAGCACCACTACCCCTCAATCGCTCCATAAAAATGTGCTTCATGAAATCCAAAAATAAGAATATCGGATTGTCAACCCACCCATTATCAAGAATAGATACCACCTTGATGCCAACAAATACTATCTTTATCATAAAGATATCAGCCATGATATAGAAAAATGTCGTATCTTGAAGGAAGAAATTGAGAAGCTCATAAAAGGTGGAAGATTTCTACACTACTTGGTAGACAACCGCCAGAGAGCAATGAGTGGGGGAGAAGGTCAGTTCTAGAATGAAGTAATGGTGAGAAGAGACAACAAAGACTCCACAACAAAAACAAATCAACCTATAGTAGGAACCATCAACATCATCACCGGCAATTCCGCAACTAGACTACAAGCATTTTTGGAATAAGTAAACTTGATCGGACAAAGTTCCAAGTGGAAAAGGGAGGAAGAAGATTTCCCAATCATCTTTTCTATGGAAGACATGGCAAGCGGAGCTGGAGGTCATGATGATGCTATAGTCATCCTGGCGATGATATCAAAGCTCCATAAAAAGTATCATGGTGGACATCAGCTCGTTCGTAAACATTTTGTTATACCATTGTTTCGAAAAGATGAAGGTTTCCAGAAAAGCACTACGTGCAATAGAGGGGCGATTAACAAGCTTCATTGGAAATGGAGTATTCCCAGAAGGCATCATTACTCTCCCTTTTATGATAGGAGATGGCCCCGAAAGGATAACCACATCCCTAGATTTTTTGGTAGTAAACGTACTGTTAGCATATAACACCATTTTGGGACATCCAAGTCTCAATAAAATGAAGGCAGGTATATCTACATACTATCCAGCTATTAAATTCCCTGCATGTGGCAAAATTAGTACGCCAAGGGAGACTGAAAATTTTCCCAGGAATGTTGTAAAATATCAATAAAAGAAAAGGTGTCAAGGAATATGCAGATTGATGCCATGAATACCAAGGATAAACAACAAATCACCAAAAGCGAGCCAATAGAACTATTGGAAATGGTTTTGCTGATTCCTAGTTCTGTTAAAAGAACCTTCTAGATCAACTCCACCCTAGGCACCCCACTTTGATAAGAGTTGTTGAGCCTACTAAGAAAAAATGCTAATGTTTTTACTTGGGAACCCGCTAACATATCTAGACTAGATTCATCAATCATCTCCCACAAGCTAGCCATTGATAACACCCACAAATCAATCAGATAGAAGAAGAGACTATTTTCACAAGATCATAGCAAAAGTGAATAAATTTCTAAAAGCTAAATTCATCAAACCAATGTACTATCCCGAATGGCTGGCCAATGTATTCATGGTGAAAAAAGCAAACAGAAAATGGCGCATGTGCATAGACTTCACCCTGCTAAATAAATCATGCTTGAAAGATAACTATCCTCTCCTCAAAATCAACCAGCTAGTAGACTCTACCACTTGCCATGAATTGCTCACTTTCATGGATGCCTTCTGAGAGTACCACCAAATTTGAATGCATGAGCCTGATCAAGAAATGATAGCCTCACTGATGTCAGCACGTTTTGCTATAAAGTAATGTCGTTCTAATTAAAAAATGTCAAAGTCACTTATCAAAGGATGGTGAATAGCCTATTTAAACACCAAATTGGTGGGAATATGGAGGCATACATCGATGACATGGTGGTAAAAAGCAATACTCGGAACCACCATATCCAGGACCTAAAAGAAACATTCCAAACTCTTAAGAACTACAAGATAAAATTGAATCCCCAAAAGTGCACTTTTAGTGTCGTATCAAGAAAATTACTAGGATTCTTGATTTCGCAGAGGAGCATCGAGGCAAACTCTGAGAAAATCCATGCTATTTGAGACATGACAACACCTAATAGTAACAAAGAGCTCCAGCATCTGACAAAAAGATAGCAGCACTTAACATATTCCTATCCAAATTTGTAGAAAGAAGCCTCTCATTTTTCAAAGCACTCTGAAAGGGAGCATCAACAAATCTAGGCAAAGATAAAATCAATAAAGAAACACAAAAAGCCTTTGAAGAGATCAAATCATATCTTACCTCTATCCCTTTGTTGAGCACACTAGAGAAAGGAGAAATCATGTGCCTTTATCTTGTCGCTGGATTCAAAACCATAGCAGCAGTATTATTCAGAGAGCAAGGCCAAACTCAGAAACTAATATACTATATCAGCAAGATTTTAAGAAACATGGAGATGAGGTACCCCACTATTGAAAAAATAGCCCATGCCCTAATAATTACTACAAAAAGACTCTGACCATGCTTTCAAGGTTACCTAATCCAAGTCTACACAGACCAATTGCTCAGGCAACTCCTCCAAAAGATGGAGTTATCAAGACCTTTCGTTAAGTAGTCTATAGAACTTAGTGAGTTCAACATCAACTTTGTACCAAGGATAGCCATAAAAGGCTAGATCCTGACCGATTTCGTAGTTGAATGCACTGGCAAGGTAGATGAAACAAACTAGAAAGGAATCAATCTGACGATTATAAGCCAACGACTTCCACTTTGAAGAACTTTTTGGGCCTCCCCCAATTTTTTTGGATCCGGTGTTAGAAAACTTCCCTCATTGGAGCCTACATGTGGATGGATTGTCAAGCAAAGATGGCACCGAAGCTAGACTCATTCTGCAGAGTCCTAAAGGACACACAATTGAGTATGCATTATGGTTTTGTTTTCTTGCAATCAATAATGGAGCCAAGATAAAGCTCTGTTAGCAGACCTTAGGATCGCTCAAAAACTAAAGATCAGTAACTTAATCATCTATAGAGATTCCTACTTAGTAGTGAAACAACTGTCAGGAGAATATGGGGCCAATGAGCCACTAATTATGCAATACTTGTTAGCTGCTCAAATCATGCTAGGATGGATCTGCAAAACCAACATCATATATATACTAAGAGAAGAAAATGAGCAAGCGGACAGACTGTTGAAACTAACCACATCGTCATCTTTCTCCTACGGAAAATTGTCTTACTAGAACACCTCTTGGCTCCAAATATTCTCGAGATCAAGCAAATGACAATAGAAGACACGGAGCCTTCTTGGATGAATCCCATCCATGTATACCTGAAGAGAGAAGAAAAACCAACGAATGCAGTAGAGGTTAAAAAGGTAGCACACTTTTCTACAAATTTTATTTATCTAGATGACAAGCTATATCAGAGAGGACATTCACACCTGTATCTACAATGTGTAACTAAGGGGGAAGGCAAAGAAATTTTCAAATAGATACATAAGAGGGAATGTTCGAACCACATAGGGGCTAAGACTCTAGCATTTAAATCAACAAAACAAGGATACTTTTGGCCCACAATGGCTGCAGTGTCTAAAGAATATGTTAAAAAATGTGACAAGTGCCAGAAACATGCCTTCATCCCCTAACTACTCGCAACTCATCTTTCAACAATCAACAGGCCATGGTCATTCTACCAATGGGGAATGGATATCTTAGGACCTTTCCCATCAGTCATTGGAAGGAAGAAGTACATATTCGTGGCTGTAGATTACTTCACAAAATAGGCAGAAGCCAAAGCAACTAAATCAATCTCGGCAAAAAGAGCCAAAAACTTCCTGATGCGAAGCATAATATGTAAATTTGGAATCCCAAGAATCCTTATCATAGACAATAGAACTTAATTCGAGAGCAAACCCTTCAAAGCATTTTGCACCTCACATAGGATCTAACAAAAGTTTTCCTCAGTAGCATACCTGCAAACAAATGGGCTGATAGAAACCACAAACAAAAATATCATGACTAACCTCAGGAAAAAGACAAAGGGCTTCAAATATAGCTAGTACCAATGTTGGTCCCATGTATGAGATAGCTCAAGAGGGGAGGGGTGAATTAAGCATATAAAAAATATGGCCAAATAAAAGTTAATGTGTTGAGCAGAATTGATATTATAATGCATATGAGATTTTCATAGTTGTTCGCACAATTATAATGTTTACTTCATGCACAAATTCTGCTTTCCTTAACTATCTTCTTTTCAAGCGGGTTATTGTGTGTGTATAATGATAAATGTGATGTAATAATAAGATCGTAGCATGCAGGATAAACTAATCAAGCATATAGTACACAAAATAATTTTTATAGTGGTTCGGGCAGCACGTCCCTATGTCCACTCTTCCAAGAGCACACACTCATCATGTCTTGGGTTCCACTATATCCCAGATAATGGAAATACAAAACTTCTCTCAGCACTCTTCTAGATTCCAACTCTAGGGGGCATAAATAGTATTCCTAATACTCTTTTGAATTTCAGCTATAGGGGGCCTAAACATAGTGCTCCTAGCACTCTTCTAGTTTTCACAAGCTCGCTAGAAAACTCACTAGTTTCAAAGATCACCAACAAACTCGTTGGTTTTCTAGAACTCATCAATAACTCATAAAAAGTGGTTTTCTTGAGCTCACCACAAACTCAGATGGATGATTAACAGCACTTACTTTGTACATTACTTTACCTCTTTTCTTCGGCTAATTTGTACAGAGTTTAAGCACATATAAATTAATAGATAGTTGAAGCACATCAGATATCAATACTCTAGAAATATTATTGAGATAGATCTTTGAGGCTCATTGTCTATTAGTGTAATGAAGATTAATTCTATTGGAGGAAACATTTATCTATTTGAGAGAGGTTACTTATTTAAGCCCTTTTCTCATCTTTCTCTTAGTTTCCTCAACTTCTTCATTGACACTGCACTACCTACATATTGCTTTAGAAATTTTTATCCTTTAAAGGTAGCTGGCTTCCATTAAATATTGAAGACCATTGTGAATTTTCTCTCATTGAAAAACTTATTATAGCTAGAAATCCTGCAATTTCGACCTTGAAGAAGAGCACCAACTAAAGAAATTCTGCATAACTAACTCTTTCATTCTTTTGAAAAGATGCCCATTAAGTCTAAAGGGATGCAGCCTTTAAGAGTTACAATCTTTATTAGAGTGAAGACTGCTTTTCTTTGAATTTCTTTCCATCTTCAGCTAAGTTCAATTTATCCAGTGTTTAGTAAGATTTGCTTTAAGTAACAATTCAACTGGAGAGTATAACAAACATTATCTAGAATAAGTAGCCCCTACTCATTATGCTATGCCATAGTGATTTACCCATGGTTTGTCTGAGGACTTTGTCTAATCAAATCATAGTTTGTCTTTTGTAAGTAACAGACAAATTATCTCTAAGTAGATTCATATAGATGACTTCATCTTTATAAATTTGCCTGAGATCATTGCAACACTTTTACTTCATATTCTAGTTTGTCTGTTGTAAGTGATAGGTAAATTGCAAAGGCATAGACGAAGTTCTTCTCTTACTATTCATCAGATGAAGTTCTCTCACCAAACAAAGTTTCTTTCACCAGACAAAGTAGCTTTTGTTGAACCAAATAGTATATATGGAAAACAACCCACATTATCTAGAATAAGTAGCCTCTACTCATTATGTTATGCCATAGTGATTTAGCCATGGTTTGTCTGAGGACTTTGTCTAATCAAATCATAGTTTGTCTTTTGTAAGTAACAGACAATTTATCTCTAAGTAGATTCATATAGATGACTTCGTCTTTATAAATTTGCCTGAGATCATTGCAACACTTTTACTTCATATTCTAGTTTGTCTGTTGTAAGTGATAGATAAATTGCAGAGGCATAGACGAAGTTCTTCTTTTACTATTCATCAGATGAAGTTCTCTCACCAAACAAAGTTTCTTTCACCAGACAAAGTAGCTTTTGTTGAACCAAATAGTATATATGGAAAACAACCCACATTATCTAGAATAAGTAGCCTCTACTCATTATGTTATGCCATAGTGATTTAGCCATGGTTTGTCTGAGGACTTTGTCTAATCAAATCATAGTTTGTCTTTTGTAAGTAACAGACAATTTATCTCTAAGTAGATTCATATAGATGACTTCGTCTTTATAAATTTGCCTGAGATCATTGCAACACTTTTACTTCATATTCTAGTTTGTCTGTTGTAAGTGATAGATAAATTGCAGAGGCATAGACGAAGTTCTTCTCTTACTATTCATAAGATGAAGTTCTCTCACCAAACAAAGTTTCTTTCACCAGACAAAGTAGCTTTTGTTGAACCAAATAATATATATGGAAAACAACCAAGTTTTGATGATGAGCAACAACATATGAGTGAACACTTATAGTACTAACAGTTGTATTCCCAAGTATTGCAGAGACAGATATAAATAATGTACGGGGAAGCAACTCAAATACAGTGAACAACGTATATAGAGAATACATCAGCAAGTAAAATTCACTAACTGAAAAAAGATAAGAATGCTGAAAAATAATGGCAATGAAACTTTGAAAAGAAGCTACAAAGAACATCTATAGCTATTAAGTTCAAGCCTCAATGAGTGATTGAATAAATCTCCTGCAAATAGAGTCAATGTCAGAAAGCATCTACCTCAAACAGATTCAGCCAAATTGTTCCACACATAAATCAGATAAACTACTTATACTCAGCATCTGTCTGCAACACAAAGATGAATTTAGTTTGCAGAAGTAGAGATGAAACTAAGCTGAACTCAGATAAATGAAGAGCTAAAATGGAGTTAAATGATTCAAGCATTTGTCTCTCATATAAAATCTATCTGAAACTAAAGAAGATTAAGGAACTTGTCTGCAATCCTCTACAGAAGATACAAAAGATGAAGTAGAAGCATCAAAGAAGCCACAGATGAATAAATTTATCTGCTGACCTTATCTGCAGGTTCATCTACCTCTTACAACAGACAAACCAATAGACGAAATGTTGATTTGTCAATACCTTAATTATTTGTTTGTGACTTCTAATAGACAAAACCATCAGATGAATTTCTTGAGAGAGGATTTGTCGGTGCCTCGAAACTTCGTCTATCACTTACGATAGACAAACCAACAGATGAACTATTTGGAAGACTTTGTCTACAGCTTGCTATAGACAAATAACAGATAAAGTCAATTCATCTGCCTTGAAGAAGCCTTATCCTCGCCAACAAGAGTTGTTTGTTACTTATAATAGATAAACTGACAGACAAAGCTACTTCATCTGGTAAGAGAACTTTGTCTGATGAATAGTAAAGATGAGAACTTCGTTTGCACCTCTGAAATTCATCTGTCACTTACAACAAACAAATTAGAAGACGAAGTGAAAATGCTACAATGATCTTAGAGAATATTTACAAAGATGAAGTTTTCTAATATGTGGATCTACTCAGAGTCAATTTGTCTATTACTTATAATAGACGAACTAGGACTTGATCAGACAAAATTCTCATACAAACCAATGCTAATTCTCTATGGCATATCATGATGAGTAGAAGATACTTGTACTAGACATTATTGACTGCACTCTCTAGTCAAGCTTTCATTTGAAGCAAATTCTATTACACAAACCGAACAAATCAAGCTTAGCTAAAGATAGAAAAAAATTCAAAAGAAAGCAGTCTTCACTCTGACAAAGGATGCAACTTTTAGAGGCTACATTCCTTCAGGCTTAATGTGCATCTTTCTAAAATAATGAAAGAGTCAATCATGCAAGAGGTCTTTATCTAGTATTTACCAAAACTAGAAAGGCATCTTCTTCAAGGACGACATTGTAAGCTTTCCAACTACAACAAGTTTATCAAGAAGACATCTTTTCAACAGGAAAAAATTTACAACGATTTTCAACATTCGAAGAAATCCAACTACCTCCAATGGACAAAAATATTAAAAACAATATAAAGTTAATGTAGTATAAATGAAGAAAGCTAAGGAAGCTGAGAGAAAAATGACAATATAGCTTAAACGATTAACATCTCTCGATTAGACTATGCTTCCTCCTAGATAATCAATCTCCATTAAGTTGATAAATGAAGAGCCATAAAAGATCTATCTTAATCATATATCTAGAGTATTTATATCTAATGTGCTTCAATGAGATATCATTTTATATGTTCTTAAACTCTATACAAATCAGTTTAGTAAAATAGGCAATATGATATGCAAAATGAGTGTTGTTAATCTGCCATGTAAGTTTATGGTGAGCTCAAGAAAATCATATTATATGAGTTGTTGGTGAGCTCTAGAAAACCTACAAGTTTGTTGGTGATTTCGAAACCAATGAGTTTCCTAATAAGCTCATGAAAACCAGAAGAGTGTTGTGAGCACTATGTTGATGCCCCCTAGAGCTGGAATCTAGAAGAGTGTTAGGAACATTGTTTATGCACTTTAGAACTAAAATCTAGAAGAGTGCTGGGAGCACTAGTATACTTCCATTATAAAGGATATAGTGAAACCCAAGGCACAATGAGTGTGTGCTCTTAGAAGAGTGGATGTAGGGATGGGGTTCCTAAACCACTATAAAAATTACTATGTGTTTTGTCAGGTTGATTACTTTACTTTGCATGTAACTGTCTTACCATTACATTTCATATATCATTACACACATAATTACCTACCTGAAATAAGAATGGCTAAGAGAAGTTGAATCTGGATGTGAAGCTATCACTATAACTGAATAAACAAGTATGAAAATTACATATGTGCTGCATCACTACTTCTAAGTAGCTCATTAATTTTTACTTGGCCATAATTTTTATATGCTCAATTCACCCCTCCCCTCTTAAGCTATCTACTATATGGCTCCAACAGCGTTATTTGTTGGTTTGTCTGTTGTAAGTAACAGACAATTCTTGTTAGCATAGATAAGGCTTCTTCACAGCAGATGAATTGATTTTGTCTATTGATTTATCTGTAGAGAGCTACAAACCAATTTGCAAGATGCAGATGAAGTGTATCAAATAGTTCATCTATAGTTTTCTCTGTTAGAAATAACAGATGAATTGTTGAGGCATAGATGAATTTGTAGTTCGATAGTTTATTTGTTGGTTTGTCTGTTGCAAGTGGCAGATGAACTTGCAGATGAAGATGGAGATAAAGTAAGTTATTCATCTATGGCCATTGTGCCAATTCTACTTTGTCTTCTACATCATTTATAGAGGATTTCCAATAAGTTCCTTTATTCTTCTTCTATTCCTAATTAAATTTATATGAGAGATAAATATTTAATTAATTTGACTCCATTTTTAGCTCTTCATTTATCTAAGTTTGACTCTGTTTCATTTCTGTTTTTGCAATCTAAATTCATATTTGTATTATGGACATATGTTTATGATCAGTTTATCTAATTTGTCCATGGAATGATTTGTCTGAATCTTTCTGAGGTAGGTGGTATCTGATACTAACTTTATCTGCAAAAGATTTATTCAATCACTCATTGAGGCTCGAATGACATAGCTAAAGATATACTTTGTGGCTTCTTTTCAAAGTTTCAGTGTCATTCTTTTTTAGCATTGTTATCTTCTTTTGGTATGGTGGATCTTGCTTGCTGATGTATTCTTTGTATAAACTATCTACTCCATTTGAGTTATTTTCTTGTATATTATTTATATATGTTTCTGTAGTGCTTGGGAACACAACTCACAGTACCACAAATATTCACTCATATGTTGTTGTTCATCATCAAAACTTGGTTGTTTGCTATAAACATCATTTTGTTCAACAACGAGGCAATGTTTAGAAAACCAGACTGGAGGTTAAACTGTTTGAGTGTTTAGTTCTAGTCCAACCGATTGAGTGAATCGGGTACATCAACATGATATAATTATGATGTAATAATTATTTTACTTATTTAATTTTAATTAATTTTAAAAAATAAAAAAATATATTTACATTTTTAAAAACATTAATTACTTAAAATGAATAATAAACTATCTAGTATAAATGATTTAATAATAAGAAAAACCAACACATATGTATCAAATTAATCAAAATAGCATAATTAAAATGATGTAATAATGAGAAATTACTAACCTCAATGGCTTTAAAACCTTGGCCTGATTCAACACTTCAAAGTCCAATCTTTCCTTATCCTTTATGCTGATTGAAATTCTGAAATAAAAATATATCTTAAAAACAAAAAAGGCAAATGTATTACTAATCTCATTAATCATTTGAAATGAAATATGAAGCCATTAATAAGAGTTTAAAAGGATTCCAAAGATAATCATGAAATTAAATCCATCAAACATTACGTATGTCTAAAATTACATCAAGACATACTACCCAAGTTCATGCCATCAATCATGCATGCTGATGAAAGTTATTAAGGGTATTTTGAATCAACTAATACCATAGTTAACATAGTTTACTAACTTAAAGGTTATTTTATGATAGAATTTAATAGTAGAAATATTTGTACAAAACTCAAACCTAATCATGTAAAGGATAAAGTTGCATGGTAATAAGTACAGCTTGGTTAAAACTCAAACCGATAACATCCATGTGCAATATAATATTGTGACTTAGGCATCACAAGGAGAGAAAGAAATTGGATAAAAAAAATCCAATAATCTCTATCATTTGACTGGAAGCCAAACAACCCACATTAGGTAGGCGATTAGTAGTCCTTTTTCAAGGCTAGCAAGCCTAATGAGATTTTGAGTAGGTGGCATGTCACTACTACTGAGACACATGCGATGGTTGTCATGAAACCCATAATAAAGTTTCAAAATAAATGATTTATAATTTGAAAAATAGAATACATAGCAAGCGTATTCAACTTGAAGACCATGACACACAAATAAGAACTGTTCTACTAAATTTA